>CAUYQU010022719.1:0-63049 GCA_963574635.1 Cheracebus regulus
ACACAAAGCTATTATATAAATATGTCAACATTTTCTTATTTTTAGAAGGGTAGATTTGCATATTAATACAAATAATTTATATTATTTTAAAACTTCACTGGCATTATCCAGCATAGTTCTCCCATTGGTTCTTAAAATTCATTTTCTTTTTCTTTTAAATGAGTTTGTCTATATCATACACACACACACACACACACACACAGACACACACACACATATAATATATTTTTTTATATAAAAATTTGACAAATAACTTCTGTACATATAACTGGGTAAATTTCAAAACGGAGTCCATACATAATGAAAAAAATCTCTATACACAGTTGTTAAATGAACTAAAAGCATGACACATTTCTCAGTGAAGTAGTTATTTCTTATTCTAAAATTTGATAAAATTGGCTAATTAAATACAAACATACACACATAGGCTCACACATACATTTTCTGTGACTACACATTGAGAGCCTGGTTTATTAGTTTCTTTTGTATATTATTGAACCTTATATTTTGGTAATCCAGAAGTGAGTAGGCTATGATTGTGACACTGCATTCCAGGCTGTGTGGCGGAGTGAGAGCATGTCTCTAAAAATAAATAAATAAATGTATCTTCATGTAAATGAAATTGAATACATTTTCATAATTGATTTGAATGTTTTCTTCAGCTATTCTATTGTAACTTTTTGCATACTTTATATACTGTTAGAATTAAGAAAGATGTAGTATTGATGTTTTTCTGAAGATACACCTTCAATATTATATTTTTTTACAACCTAGTGTTCCATAGCCATTGTACCTTCATCACTTCATTAGCTCACTTCATTCATTTCTTCAAATATTTATTGAGCAAATGGGTAGACAACTAGCTCTGTCTGCAGGAGCTTTGCCATCAGTTATTATTTTCATTTTTAATCTTTAGCATAATAGGGAGCCATGTTTTCTATCTTAAGAGTGACATAGAGCCTTATAAGTGAGTTAATAAAGTATGGGTTGATATGATCAAGTTTGAGATTTAGGAAAACGATGCTGGCTCAGTGTAGTGAACAGTCTGAAAGTGAAGTGGTGGATATGAGAATAGTTGTTAGAGTGTTACAAGAATGCAGAAGTGGTTAAGAGAGTGGCATGCTGGAGAGTGGTAAAGTAACCTGTGTCCAAAAAAATTAATTTAAATATAAAATATATGGTGATCATTGTTATATTTTTTCTCAGATTTATTTCACTAAGGAATCTAGTGGACTAGTTAGAAAACAAGGAAATGAAACCATGAAGAAAATTTTTTGATTAATTCTGTTTTGACAGGAAAGAGAGAAAGTATGTTAATGACTGGAGACGGTATGTTAACTAGAGGAAAGAAAAATAAGACCTAAAAGGCTTGAATATGTTTAAATGTTGTCAGAAAAAAGGGAGTGGTAAAAGAGAAATAATTGTGTAATATTCCTGTAAATGGTGTAGGAATGTGATGGAATTTAAAGCAGAAAATGAAGGATTCGCTGTGGCTGGTAGGGTAACAAACACAACGAGGAAAGATTTTGACAGTCTATCTTTGACATAAGAAGGTTTTCGAGTGATCGATTGTTGAGTGTATTTCCATACATAGTTTTATTTTTCTCTGTAAAGTAGGAGAAAGGTCAACTACTAAAAGTGAGTTGAGTCCACAGAAAGTTGTGAGTGTCAGGAAAGAAGAAATTTGAAATAGACGTTGTAGAGAATAATTTGAAAGAAATAGTAAGCTTTCTGGACAACGTTGAACATGTACCTTAGTTTCATTGTTGTTAGTATCACTTTTTCCAGCTGCTTCAGATTCAGAAGACATTGATAGTTGAGTTACTCTAGGGTTAGGGTTGGATTAGACAGTTCAAAGGAAAGAGAGAGTTTAGTAAGTTTAAGATAATGGCAAAAGCAATATTGAGATTATATATCATGGAAAATCATCTGAACATGGTATAATATAAAAAAAGTAGAAAAATCTAATGAATTATAATACTGTAGGTCTTTAATGGTCATGAGGCTCCAGTGGGATTGGAAAATATTATCAATAAAGAAACAATAAGCAAAGTAGGGAGAAAAAAAGAGTCTAAAATCATAGAGCAGGAAAAGTTGAGTAACTCATTCGGAAAGTAAAATAAATTCAGGTGTTTAAAAACAGCACTATGTGACCACGATTGGCTGAAGAACTAAGAAAATGATTGGTAATGATTTTGAATGACTGGCAAGTCACTCTGAGTTGTGTGAAGGGCACTCTGTGAAGGACCTTGAGTGACTTGTCAGTTTCAAGCTGGTGAAGCAGAAGCAGCGGTATGCTGGAAATGACTTGTACTGACTTTCAGGAATTAAATTTTCAGAAATCGCATATTTTGGCTGACATAATAGCTATAGCTTAAAATCATTAATAATGTATGTAAAATCAGCAAGGACCACAAATAACAATAAAGCAAAAATATCAGCAAATAAAACAAAAAATCAGCAAACACTACAAATTAGGGCAAATCTCCCTTTTTAAGAGAGACACTTATTGCACATTTACTAGTTCATCACTGAGGAGAAGCAAACATCTGTATCCAGGAAATGAATAGAAGACTGTAGTAAAATAAATCAGGTAGTAAGATTGAATGGTATGAACCTTGAAAGAACAGGGTTTTGTATCTTTGCTTGCTTTCAAGAGGAGCATGGAATGTGATGATCTAGAAGTAGGAAAGAAATGAGATGGATATATTTTATTTCCCATTCTTGATATTTGTGGAGTGTGAAATACATTTGCCATTAATGTATTAAAGCTGTACTTAAATTAAATAGAATTTAAAATTATGTAAAGCAATAATGTGGCTTTTTGTTTTGTTTTAAAGCTGGGTCAGATATATATATATATATATATATATATATATATATATGTATATATATATGTGTGTGTGTGTGTATATATATATATATTTCTTATTGAATTAAGCTATAAACAGAATCTGAGAGAAAGAAGTACATGTCTAGTTATTCTTAGTTAAACTGATTTGATCCTTACAAAATAAAAATAAAAAAGAACAAAAATAAATAAATATTAATAGATATATAGACAATCGCCACTGAAAAATATCTTGGCATTTATATAGCCTAATCATTTTATTCCACATTGAACAAATTGACTTCTAGAGAGAGAAACTTACTTACCACAGATCATTTAGCTTGGTAGCATTAGAACCAAAAGTAACATGCCTCTTCTAAACTCCAGCACAATAGGAATGATTTTATAGAATGCATCTAGCCATTCATTTATTCATTTTTTTCAAATTTATTCAATAAATATCTATTGGTATCTATGATATTCTAGACATTGATTAATGATTAACATAATCATTCATTACTTTATACATATTCTTATTATGATACATTTTAATACTTCTAATGCATTATAAATAAGACTTTAAGCTTTGCCAGGACAGGGGTCATGTTTTGTTTTTAGTAAAACTCAGCACACACAGTGCCTGGCATGGTTCTTTATACCAAGCTGGTGCTCAATATATATTAGAATGAAAGAACAAATGAATGAATGAATAGTCTAGTGAATTATCAAATAGAATAAGGTGAAACTTAAAATAAACTTTTGTGCCTCTAAGTCTCCTCACCTGAAAAGGCCTGACATTAAGGGCCATGTTGGTTAAATATCCTATCTCAGCAAAAGCTCAAGGTGCTTTTTCTATTCTTGCCTACTAGGGTGATTAGATAACATTAGAGGAGAAAACAAGTTTCCATATCCTTAAAAAATTATAAATTATTCTAATGATAAAGGCATGTATCTATATACTTACATATATATATGAAGACAGTAGGCATATGCTACAGTCATAGTATATAGAAGTACTACATTTCTTTATTGATTGATTATGTAAAATATGCAATGAGAATAAATCCTGATTATCTTTACAGAGCTTTGTGATAAAATGATTTTAGATGAATTTTCTCATTTACTTCTTACAATACTTCCACGATATTATCAAAGAAGCTTTTTATTACATTAGGTAGGGGAAAGAAATTATGACTTATTCAAGGTCTTTCATTGACCCAGTGTGGTAAAGTTTCTTAATTTTATTTCAGTTTGGCCACATGACAGTAAATATATTCTTGATGGCTATTCTTTATAAGAAAAGAAAACATTTGGTCAGGAAAGTTGAAGACATGTGATTTAAAAGATAATATGAAATGACCCTTCATTATGAAAGACTTGGAATGGTACACAATGAACTATCAAATGCTGTTTCAACTACCTAAAAAGGATAACTGTATTTAACTGCACCAAATGGTACTAAACTCGCTACCTATCATATTATGCTTAGTCACTCTGATCTCTTTTATTCCTCTATTATCTCACAGTAACAGCAAGAAGAGCAATTCTCTCTGTTTCATTGTCCTTCCCTTCAAATATACTGTTTTAAGAGATTGCAGATGTCTCGAGATAAAACTGCCAGAATTATCCCAGGGACTGACAGGTTTGCTAACAACTGAATGCTTTTCAGATGACTGCACTGGACTCAGATCTACCTTTGATATGAACCACATATGGCTTTAGTCTTGTTTACCTGAATTAACTCTAATTTCCTAGTGACCAAGGTCAGATGAGTCCAGATAGGGCTCAGCTGTTCTTACCTAGCACATATGTTCCAGTATTGTTGGTAATTTATTTCTGTAATAAAAAATTAAAATGAAAATCTCAGCCAGAATCTCTTTTACCAAGGGAAACCTTGCTATCAGCGTTAGGGCTTATTACATATGACTTTTTCATAACAAAATAAAAATTATTATTATAGCACTTATAGCCAAATATTTAAGTTAGTATTATAAACAAAATTGGTCATGTGAAATATATTGAAAAATAATAATTTGAGAAAGTACCAGGTATCCCAAAATTTACTTTGTTAATTAAGAAAACTGTCAGAAATTACTGTATTTGCTTTAAGCAATTTTACAGTATTCATCTATATACCAACATTAAACTAATTCCTCCAGATTTATTATTTAGGAGATACAATTCTTATTTATAAATGTTTGTTTATTAATTCAAAAGAAATGGAAGTTCTTAACCAAAAAAGTCTTTTTTAGATTACTTCAAGATGTTTTGGATGCTGTACCACCGATTAACTTTTCAAGGACTCTGAGCTGAAGTCAACATTTCTAATATTACATATAATAAAACATATTACTAAGTAATACTCAATTTTCTTTGTGTTGTGTTGTTTTTATGACATTTAAAATAAAATTAATAGTAAAAGTTTTTCATTTCATTCATGGAGAAAACTTTCCTCTAGCACATACTTAAAAAGATAATTCTAAATCCTTGATACAAGAGGCTACACAAATATTGATGTTATTTTCTTGTCACTTTTAGACACTCAATCAGGTTTATAAAAGCAGGTTCAATGAGCATAAGATGGTTTCTAAATTTTAATTTGTTTTTGACAGCAGACAAAATGAATGAAGGTAAAGAATCCGTTTGGGTAATTTAGGCCAAAGATATCTTTAAAAAGAAGATGGCTTTGTATTTGTCAAAAATGTTGCTCCCAGTAAAAGAAAAGAACATTTATGCAAGAGTTGCAAGAGTAAACCTTACCTTATTAGCTTTTTACGATATTTTAGAAGGGATTCAAAACAAAATTTCAAAGCACTATTTTTATACTAATATTTTACCGGTTCACTAAAACATTCAGAGAAGAAATTTAACATAAAATTTGTTAGTTGTTGGGAATTGCAAAAGGCCAAATAATTTCCAGGTTGCAAACTTTATTTAGTGTTCTAGCAGAAACTAAACTAAAATGTCTATAAGTTTTAAAATATTAGATGTATATTTAAAATATTTTAAATATTTACATTGCATGCACTTTTTAGTACACAAAATCATTTGGCAATTGTGAATTTTAAATAGGGTTGTATTATTCCTTTAAAGTTTATTCTTGACAGGAATATCATCATTTTGTTGATGTTTCAAAGTTCCTGAAAACTACTATTATAAGCAGACAGTATCTTATGAACAATTTTATTGGCTTGTGTTGATATAGCAAAAAACAAATTGACTTACAAGCCTCACCATTTGGATAAAATAAACACTGCTAAATATTGACACCCCAAATCCATCTCATGTAACAAAGAAAGATAAGTTTTTTTAATGTGGGGCAGAATTAAGGAAAGGAGAAATAAAATAGAAATACATTCTAGTATTCCTATCTGGGTGGCAGATAAGATAATTTGAGTGAGAAAAATAAGATGATTTTATTTACAAAAAACTTACAAATGCATTTTTTTGCAGTACTTTTTTTTACATATACGTTTCATGTACTATCTCTGAGACATTATTATTTTCTTGGCTTTGTCTGGCTAATTACTCTGTATAGCATAAGGATAATATTAAGACATCTTTTCTATTTTTGTCAAATAAGTTATAATATTTTTATATTTCATGTAATTAAAATTCTTTTGTAAAATTATGATGCCATAAATTCTATTTTCACTTTTTTTTTTAATCAAGGAGGTTTGGTTCTCTCAACTGTGAAGGAAAGAAAAATATTTTAACTATTTCATCTCTTTTACTTCACTACCCTGATTTAAACTGTTTATTATCCTCTAATTTGTTGTTATCTCAATTCTTTGCTAACAGAAAATTATTTTATGACGTGCTTAGCTTACTACCTGTCTTTTATTTTATATATTTCTCTTAGGTACTACATTCTTTTGGAAAGTATTTCCTAATAATTTTGGCAGCACCTATGCACAGGGCCAGGCTGTGACTCAATTCCTGAATCTTCCTGGTATTCTGTCTCAGTTCTCACTTTCTGTCATCACAGTGACCAGAGAACCTTCAGAGATTGTGGACATTTTGGCTGATCAGCTTAGTCCCTATGTTTGACTTTCATCAGGACCCTTGGCAATAATCAGTATCTACTTCACTGAATGACACTAACCATTATCACAGGAAATGGAGCAAAATGTATTTATAGGAGGTTCCTTCAACATGTCCATTGTTTTCCACCTAAAATCATTAGTTTATATTGTAACTTTATATTTCCTTTTTTATATGCCAGTTTGCATACAACTTTCATCTTCAATATAAAAATATTTGATCATTAATTTCATTTTTACCTCCTCGCTGATCTTAAGTTCAGCTTTATTTCCTTTCTTTATCTTGTATGTCTCCCATTTATTGATTTTTACCTTTCAAGATCCTATATTTATCTTTGAGAATGTTCAACAACTTTTTGCTTTATTAAAAAGAAATCTAGCTGAGCCTTCTTATTTTCTCCTTATACGATATACCTTACAGTGGAAGTATAACCCCATGTGTGTTTAATATAAATATTTTCAAACCAGAGGTCAAGCCAATGGCAGCATTTTAAATCCTCATTTATTCTACTCAGGACCCACCTTCTTAGGAACATTGCCTTATTTTTTTCAGCTTCACTGAAGTACAGTTGACCTTAATAAAAAAATAAAAATTATATATATATATTTACAGTTTTGGAAAGTCTTTCCTAATAAATTTGACAGCAAGTATGCACAGAGCCAGGCTGTGTCTCAATTCCTGATTCTTTCTTGGTATCTTATCTATATCTACAGATATATATATATATATATCAATTCCTGATTCTTTCTTGGCATCTTATCTATATCTACAGATATATGTATATGTATATATTTACCATAATCAGTCTAATTAACATATTCATCATCCTGTATTTTTGTGTATGCGGTAAGAATATTTAAGATCTATTCTCTTAGCAACTTTCAAGTATAATTTTACCATATAATTAACTGTAGTCACCATGCTAAATGACATAAGCTAGGCACCGAAAGACAAATGCTGCATGTTCTCACTTATGCATGGAATCTAAAAAATATTGAACTCATAGAAGCAGAAAATAGAATATTAGTTACCAGGGGTTTGAAGAAAGCAACTGGGGAGGTGTTAGTCAAAGGAACTTTGCATTATTGATTGTTCTTTCTTTCTCTGACATTTTAAACCTCTCTTTTCTTTTGAAACATATCCCTGTTTGCATTTAAACATGCTCAAATCTCTTCAATCTTTTAAAATCTTACTTAAACCAAAATATTCTTCTATCTACTGTTGAACTGCTCATCTTTGGAGTGGTACTTTTTATTTTTTTTCTTTTTGGCACTTACTGCTACCCATGTACTTTCCTCAAATCCTTTCTTAATCCACTTTGATGTGACTTCCAAGAGTTTCACTACCCTCAATTAGCCCTTGCTAAAATAACCAAGAAACTCTCTGTTGCTATATCCAAAGGAAATTATTCAGTCTTCATTTTTTGTAGTTTTTTTTAGCAAAATCACTGCAATTGACCACTTTCTTACTCAACATTCTCTTGCCTTAATTTCTGCAGTCCTTGGATTTTCTTCCTTCTCTGTTGACTCTTTTTACATTTCCTTGGCAGATTCAGCCTCCTATGCCAGCCGATGAAAGTTAAAATTCCACAAACCTTAATCCTAGGACTCATCTTTCTCCCGTCTTTTTCCGCGTCTGTCCACTACTTGGTCAATTGTATCTAATATGACATCCAAAATCTACATTTTTAGCTTTAGTCTCCCCTCTGAACGCCACACTTAGATATCAAACTTCATATTACAGATCCATTTGAATGTTCCTCATGTGTCCCCAACTCACTAGGTATAATCTTTCTCCCCTAAAATTTGATCTTTCAGTTTTTTTCTCCCTCTGTCGGTAATGCTATAATTTAAACCAGAAACCAAAGACTTGTTAAACCTAAACCTCTTCTTTACTTTTTATATTTTAATAATTACCAAGTATTATGCATCATTTTACACATACACACACACATTCCCACACACCCCTTGAGTTTCTGGATATCTGTTCATCTCCAGCACTATCTCCCTAGTCCAAGTACTGTTTCCTTAGACTGAAGTTATGTGCTTCTGAATTATCTTTCTACATCCATTGTAGTCTTAGTGATTCCTTCAGAATGTAAATCTGAAAATAAAAATGTAAATCTGATTTCATCACCCTTATACAATCTGCTTCATAATTGCCTTTATTTCTCACTGCTCCTATGATTAAGGCATATTCGGGCATGTTAACTATTTATGTAACCTGGACTCTGGTCAGTGTCTAAAATTGTGTCTATTACATTACAGTAATTCAATACACATATTTTATTTTTAAATTTTTAAATAATTTCAGCTTTTATTTTAGATTCAGGAGATACATATATAGGTTTGTTACATGTGTACATTATTTGATGCTGAGGTTTGAGGTACAGTTGATCACATCACCTAGGTAGTGAGCATAGTCCCCAATATTTTTTCAGCCCTTGCCTCCTCTCATTGTCCTACCTTGGTAATCTCCAGTGTCTACTGTTGCCATCTTTATGTCCATGAATACTCAGTGTTTAGCTCCCATTTATAACTGAGAACATGCAGTATTTGGTTTTCTGTTCCTGTGTTAATTTGTTTAGGATAATGGTCTCCAGCTGCATCCATACTGCTGTAGAGGACATTATTTTGTTCTTTTTTATGACTTTGTAGTATTCTATGGTGATACACATTTTAAATAAAAGAGTAACTTGGCTCTGTGAAAGCAAAAATTGTACTGAGAAAAGTTAAAACAACAAGAAAGACTTTTCTATTCCAAAAAAGAGAGAGATCAGAACTCAATCTCTGCACTGGGCTGAAACTCTGGAGTGTTTTAAAGGATGGTTTGGGAGATTTTAAGGATGGGAAAGTTTTTAACAACAATTGGGTGGGTGTGGGGGATTATGACCATAGTGTTTGCTAATTGGCTTTATCCAAGGGAAATATAAACTTCTCATCTCTTCATCACAGGAATAATTTTACAACTTGGAACAAGAGACCCTCTGTCTGAAGTTAGGTTCCTACCTTTCCCCAGAGACTGAAAGATAGAGATGCTTTCTTCCTTGTTGATTACCTTTCAAAGGGATGGCTCCTGGCCCTTTAGAAAGACAGTCTGGCGTTGAAAAACTGCCAAGAGACTTTCAAAAAGATTTACATTTAAAAGAGACAAAGAATTTATAATTACAAGAATTCTGAAGTAAGTTATCTAAGAGAAGTGGGGGAAAGTACCTTGATGCTTGGGCTATCTGAATCAGAAGGGATTGAGTGAGCTTAAGATGGGGCCTGGAAGTCAGAAGGAGACTGTCTAAACTTTAAAAAGCTAAGGGAATGCGTCAGGTCACCTTCATTGCCCCTTATTTATTTCACGATTGTTTTCTAGCACCCTGTTCCTTAGTTCTTGGTGCCCCAGCCAAAAAATACTTTCTTCAGTTATCCCTCCCAACAACTTCATATCCAAGGTAGTATCTCTTGAGTGCTTTCTCTCATATTAGAATGTTCTTAATGTTCTAAATGCAAAAGAATGCATTTTGAGTTTTGTTTTGTTGCATTTGTACAATATTTTTTACCACTTTGAGGATCATTTATGCCATTCTGTTTGCTTTAGTCTTTTTATTTTATGTTAGAGGCTGCCATCAAATATCTGATATTTGGCTGTTTGATCACATTTAATAGATTTTAAAAGGCTCACTGCAAACTCTAGGTGCTTACTCAAAGCTCAAAAACTGAGTTTCACTGTGGGGTATGTAGTAGGTAATTTAGTTAGAAAATCCATGAAATGTATATTTAGAGAGAGTTGGTGTGGTGCACTGATTAAGTTTATGAACCTTGTAGGTAATCTTCCCATGTTTGAGTCCTGATTGTGTAACCAGGTAGCCATGTAATTTTAGGCAAATCATTAACATCATTGTGTTTTGGTTTTCTCATTTATATAAGGAGTACAAAAATACCTACAAATTTTTATAAAAATTACTAACTTTAATATTTATAAAAAATTTAGAAGAGCATCTGGCACATGTTAAAATTTAAACTTTTGTTATTATCATTACTATTAGTACTATCCATTTTGCTAGAAAAACATTTCTATTTTTCTTTCTGGAGGAACTCTATAAATCTATTATAAAAAATATAATAATATAATAATCTATTATAAAAAACAGGAATAAGGCTGACTAATCTCAACACTGGTTATGGATTTCAACTTATTCCTTCTGGTTTCAGTATGGTCTTCCCTGGCTCAACTGTCCAGCATGGTCTTGCTTCCTCTCCAGAGAATAATACTGCTAGTCCCTGCTTTGGTGGGGGAGTCAACATTCTATTCAGAGACAGGCTGTAACAATTTAACTGCTTTTAAGACATTCTTTCAGTAAATTCTACTTTTTTAAAACCCATGTTTATTTTGCCTTTGAAAGGGATGTAGGACTATCTCTGGACATATGTGAAGTGAGGGTGGATTCTAAAGTTACCCCTTTCCTGGAAGGTGACCAGCAAATAATCAAATTTCTTAAATTGGGCTTTTATATGTATTATTAGAATCAAAACAGTTTGGGTGTCTTTTCTATCTAAATATATTTTGCCATTAAAATAGTAGAAATACTTAGAGAAATGAAAAATCAGTGCTGGAAAGTATTTCAAGATTTTTAAGTGAGTATATATATTTTGTAAAATTTTCATTACACCAATTAACTGTTAGCATTGTAGATCAGATATTTCAAATGTAAAATAATATGATAGCTCATGGTAATTTAAAGTTAAACTATATACATTTATAAAGGAAAGAGTAGCAACATTTCTTAAAGTTGATTGGTTTTCAGTTGATTTAAAAAAATGTTTGATGTGTTTATCACGTGGATTATAACAAAATATTCACAATGAATGAATTCATGTAGTGTTATAAAATATAATTATTGTGACCAGGCACAGTGGCTCATGCCTGTAGTCCCAGCACTTTGGGAGGAGGAGGTAGGCATTTTCAGTGTTTCACTGGAGAGCAAAGGTTTGCATTTCTACTCAGTCTTAGCCCTGATTCTGTCCTTGTCTTCGTAAAGCACTCATTGCACCTTTTTCTTTTTCCTAGTAAATCATAAGGTACTTATTTCCATTTTGTCATTGAAACAGTGCCAGGGTTTTTCTCTGTATGATTGTGCACCTGCCTTTTAGAGCAAGTAGTGGTAATATCACATTTATTTCCTTGCACATGTAGAAATAAAAGCACACTTAATCTGTAAAAAAAATTCCATATCTATTTGCTTGAAAAGAGTTTTGACTTTTTATGATAATGCAACTAGCATGCTGAATAGCATTCCTGTGTTTATAACTTCAGTATTCTCTTTGATATTTGTATAATATAATAATTAAATGACAGTAAACATTTCACAGATGAACTTTCAAGAAGCAGATACTAACGTTTTTCCTGTTTATGTTTTACCAGGGCCTTCTGAACAAAATCTATTTTCTTCTTTTAGTAATCAAATTCTAGTAACGCCCTGCTGAGAATTTTCAGTTGGATATAAAAACTATTCAATTTTATTGGTCTAGGAATCTTTAGTTATTTAGTAGGCTTGAATAATAGATTTCTGAAGGCCAGCTTAAGAAGTTCTGAGGTGATCAAATTGTTTCTCCATGGAAATGTAGACATCTTTATTTGTAACATTCTTATTTTTTTAACAAATTCCCTCATCTCTTCAACCTGTACTTTTTTTGTGTATCCCTGGAGTCTAATGTGGCATCTGTGCTATGTTAATCCAAGTTGGGGAAAAACAAATTCTTGTAGTCTTACAGTGTCAATCTGAGTGCAGTGCTTCTCTCTTCCATATTTATTGTTAAAGAAATGTCGACAAATATGAAATACTCAGGTAAGATACAACCACATAGGAACTTCCTTATAAATCGTTTATTTTTGGTTGTATGTATAACTTTCTATGATGTACTGAGATGCATTTTGAACATTAAGATTATAAAAAATATATTTGTTAAACAAATCTATACTATACCTAGAAATATGATGAGAAATTGCTATGAGAAACTTGTTATACAGATTCAGATTTTTTTGGTATGTATATCCTTAAAAATTATATTGTTTAAGATGATACAAGTAAAGTAAATGTAGTCCATTGTGTCTAAACATTGTAGGACCACATGGAAACTAAGCAAATACCTTTCTTATGACCAACTTATATTTATTTTCTTCAGAAATCAAAAATCTCCACGTATGACAAAATGTGGGCCTTTATGAGTAGCAGGAGACAGTCAGTGCTGGTCAAAAGTAATGAAGAAGGAATCCAGCGAGTCCTCACCTCCGATTATGCTTTCCTAATGGAGTCAACAACCATCGAGTTTGTTACCCAGCGGAACTGTAACCTGACACAGATTGGTGGCCTTATAGACTCCAAAGGTTATGGCGTTGGCACGCCCATGGGTAGGTTATATGTCAGCCATTTGTTCTTTGTTCATTAATCTGAGTTGCTGTAAGACAGGGAAAAACAGTGTTTCCACACATTCTCAAAATCAGGAATTAGTTTTGAGAAAATTTCGCGATACTCTCTCATTCTTTCTCTTCCTCTTTCTCTCACATCCCTGTCACAATCACATCTTAACTATGACTCTACCCTATAGTCTCCCTATTATAAGGGCTCTTGTGATTACTTGGACCCATTTGGCTAATCCAGAAAAATCTCTCCATCTCAAGATCCTTAACATCACATTTGCAAAGTATGTTTTGGTGTGTAAAGTAACATATTCACAGGTTCTGGGAATTAAGACATGGACATTTCTGTGGAGCCATTATTCTGTCCACCACATGTACACATGTACTATAATGTTTATATATATATACACACACACACACACACACACACATACACACACACATATATATGTATGTATTCACTTAATGGAACAAGCATAAACATATTCATACATGTTTGTACATAATAACATTTGTAATATTTTTTCTAGAAATTATAGTTCATTACATCATTTTATTATTTTGGCTAAAAATGATTTTGCCATATGGAAGAAGGCAGATGTTAAAAATAACCTGAGTATTAAATAATCTAGATATGTCATTGGTAAATAGTCTATTTGTACGTTTTTTAAGTAAAACAATTATAATAATTTTTATGAGAACCATTTACGCCTAACTTGTTTTAGTTAACTCTGAGTCAGATACCATATTCATAAGCCACAAATTTTAAACAGTAAATTGTTATAAAAACTTTAGCCTACTCATAAAACATTTTTTTTGAATTTAAGATTGAAGAGAAGATTAGCTGCATTATGCTGTGAGTTTCTCAACACTGATAGAGTAAAAATATCTACTGATCATTTTGATAGAAATTCTTTTTTCTTTTTTTTAGAATAAGATGCTCAAATTGACAACCTGCTTTTATACAGTCACAGAGAGGTAGCAGGATGTATTTGGTAAAAACAAAATCCCGAGAGAGAGAGAGAGAGAGAGAGAGAGAGAGAGTTTTAAGTCACTAAATTAATGGTTATATTTTAGAGTAGCAACAGGAAACTAATTATACAGGGAGAAAAAAGTAATGGTTAGCATATTTTAATTACATCAATGTACTTTTTGAAAGAAATGGGAAAACATACTCATGATTAGTAACTAATAACACTATACACGTTTTGACCCTTCTGCAAATTTGTCAATGACTTGGTCAAAACTGATCACTGATTTCTGGAAACTCTGAAATGTCTAGGAAGTCCAATAATTTTTTACCAAAAAGTTTAACATTAAATCACATTACATTTGGAAAAATCAACTGAGATTTATTATCATTTACAGTAGATTGAATTAGTTTTGAGAAAATTTTGAGATACTAATTCTTGCATTTATGTAGTAGATTCATAATAAAGAATAATTGTGCAGTCATTGTAGAAATGAAATAAAGAAACTTGAGTTTTTACTCTCAAAATAGACAAGTGTAGCTGAGTTTATATAATTGAGGGGATAATGTTGTAATTGGAATTTTCCTATTTTATTTCCAGGTGGACTATAATGCTTATTAAAGAATAAAATACAAGTATATGCTTATTTGAAAGTCAATAAAACTCAGTTGTTAAAACTCAACAATAATTGTTTAAGACTTAGACCAATGAAAGATATTTTGAAGGAGGAGTATTTTATCTTTTACATATTTTAGACTTCCCAGTGCATAATAATAATG
This sequence comes from Cheracebus regulus, assembly GCA_963574635.1. NCBI lineage: Eukaryota > Metazoa > Chordata > Mammalia > Primates > Pitheciidae > Cheracebus > Cheracebus regulus. The sequence goes on from CAUYQU010022719.1 coordinate 15,033, forward strand.
GATGCTACTATTATTTTTAAAGTCTCCACAGAAAATATAACCCCTGTATTACCTGCACCAGGGGAAGGCTTCCTGAACCTTTGTCCCTGTTATTCCAAAATTATGTGCAAATTCAAAATTTGGCAATTAATTTTAATATACTATAAATGTATTAAAATGATTGTGTTTTCACAATTATATTTTTGAAAAACATTTCTTACTTTGCAAAATGTGTAAGTTTATACTTTTATCCCCAATAAGGCTTTGGTTTATTGACCTAGCTCTGTGTGATGGGAATGCTCAAATCTTGGCTTTCTGCATAGTTAGGTCAGTTAGGGTTTTTTCCCTCAATAAGAAATGCATGTTGAACCCAGAAATCTCATGAGTTACTCTACCAGTTATTTGGAATTTGTTATATACAACTTCTTTGATAATTTTTGAAATACATTTTTTTCTAGGAAAAACCATGTAATCTCAGAAGAAGAGGCTGATAATGTGCTATGAATATCTTCATGCAGTATTCTGCACACTGATATTCTGAACTTTTTCTTGTCACTACGGTGCCCTTGAACAAGTCACTCGAAATTCATGGCCTCTAAGTTTAATTTTTTTAACTAGAAAAAGAAAAGGATTGTATTCTCTCAGGTTTCTATGCTAAACATAATAATTTGGCAAATAATGTGTTTTACAGTTCCTCAGAGTTTAGTCTAAATTAGGCTAGACTACAAGGAGAAATATGGTTAGCTGATGTCTTAGAATACATTGAAAATATCAGGCATACTCTTAAAGTAGTTATGAGAGGTGGAAGCAGTTATTTGTTAAGCTCCCATTGTCCTGTATTTTCATTTGGGAAGAGCTGAAATAAATGTATTTTTTAGTGTCGTCTCTGAAAGGAGTGAGACTCATACATTGCCACCATTTTCTCCGGTGTGCATTGTCTGGATGCGACTCGTATATTGCTACCACTCTCTCCTGGTTTGCATTGTCTGGATAAGGGCAGAGATATTTGTTTCTCTTTTGATGTTCAGTGTTTCTATTGTAAGCCTATCAAACGAAAACAGTATTTACATTCCATGTACCCTCAATCATTATTTATTGAGTGAGTGAATTTTATATCTGGAAATATGATACAGTAAGATTTATAAACAGAAACAACAGAAAACTTTTAGAGCTTATGAGAAATATGGCATATTACATTATCAAAAGTGATTGCCTCATTAAATAAAATTGAATAATCCAGGAAAATAAGAATTGAATAAGATTTGGGAAAGATGTTTGAGGACTTTGGAGTGTATCACAGATGTGTTTTATTACTGAGCGTTACATAATAGTACTAATAGTATTAAAATTCCTAAAGTAAAGAATTTGGCTCATACCTAAGTTAAAGCTTAAACCTAAGAATTTTCTTTCCCCCTAAAATCAACTACTTGTTTTTTTAAAGCTAACTAAGTTTGTTGAAAATTTTATCCAAATTATGTTTTCTTAAACATAAAGAAGAAAGATGTCTCATGTCCATCCCTGTTCCTTTTGTAAATTTATATCAGGTGGAGCTTTGATAACATTATATTGTGTTTTTGATGGTTCAGCCACTGAATTCATCAGCCATCTCCAACCTTGCCTTAGAGGACGTCACCGACTAGTGGGAGGGAACTAGAGTCAGCAGAACCTGGGTTTTACATTTGTTTTCTTGCTTGTTTTGTGATTCTAATATACTAACATACCAAGACTGTCTCTATCATACTCTCTTGCTCTGAAGGAATGCTTGCTAAAAATAAATCAATACAGTATATTACAAGAAATCTCAAAAGCCCACTGGGATATTTCAGATGTGAAAACTACTTTTATTTTAAAAAAAATATATAGTTGAATCAGTTCTAAGGAAGTCTTCCATTATAGTTTGTCAGAACTACACAATAAGCAATTTTTCATTCCTCCCTATTCCTGAGGCTGTTACAAAGTATTGACCTATTTTGCTAATACAATATGTTATGAAGTAGAGTGACGATAGCTAATAACAATGTGTTGTATATTTCAAGATAGCTAGAAGACAAGATTTTGAATACTATTTCCACAAAAAAAAAAAATGGTAAATATTAAAGTGAAGGATATGCTAACTACTTTGAAGGATATGCTATACTACTCATTATATATTGTATACACACATTAAAACATCACATGATAGTCCATAAGTATGTATAATTATTATGTTAATTATAAATTTAAAATTTAAAGCAATTCACAATATTAATAGATATATACACAATATTTTCATTTAACTTTTTAAATTGGAAAAAATGCTAGGGAGAGCATTTAGGATTTCCATTTCTTTTAATTTTAAGCTTATAGATAAGATAGGAGAACAAAACAAGTTGAAACTTTAGGCCTGAGGAGGTATTTCCTTTCTTTCTTTTTTTCCTTCTTATCTCTTCAACTCATGGCTGCTCAAATCAATTCTTGCCCTTCTGGAGAAACGAATTATTGTGGAAAATATTCACTGATATTGGCAAGAGCACAGATACAAGAAACTTATAGAAATTGACTGGATTATATTTCTAGATGGAATCATTACTTGGTAGTGTGTCAATTAGAGTGATGTAATATGTAACATATCAGTGTTTCATTAAAATGAATTTTTAAAAGTTAGGCAACTGCTCATGATAAATTAATAACTTTTATAAGAAATTTAGGTGTAAAATTATTAGTACATATTAACAAAACTTCCCAAAATAGGAATAATACCTTGACATGATAAATATTATGATTAAAGAAAACATTTTAGCACATTCTTATTTTCATTTCCAAATAATATTGAATTTAAATTTATTAAAAGGTCTTGTTATTGCTAAAAAAAAAGGTTTAATATGTTTAAATATCTTGTTTTAAGCCTAATTCTGAATGAAACAAATTTGCACAAACTAATTTAAGTTCAAAGAAATAAATATTTAAATCATTGATGTATAAGCATTGCACTGTATCTTTTGGGGATTTTTATTCATATAACCTATTTTCTTCTTCTTAACTTGATAATATTAAATTCTTAAATTTACTGAGTGATATTTTATTCATTCAAAACAGAACATAAAGTCAAAATGGTTTTGAGACACAGTACATTATGATTCTTAACTCTCATATAATTTCATTGAAGAGGTGTGATTTAGGAACAGACATTTCACACTATGCTCCCTTAGATACTTTATTTCAGATAAAAGCTTCAGGCAGTAAGTTATGGTTTGAGGCAGTAATTTATGGTTTACTATTTTATACATCTACTAGGAATATGACTTCATGAATTCTTTGTATTTATTTAGTTACTAATAAAATCAGTGACATGCTACTCTAAAACTTGAATGAGATTCTGATTTCCCATAGCCTTTCAACCAGTATCATAATCTGCATTTCTCAACTAGTAAATTAGCATTTGCCTTTTATGTTACCATTGCTGAAGCATACTGAAAATGATTAGTAGTGTATTAATATATTTACTTATTTAAAAAATTGTACTTAATTATAGACAAGGAATTCACTAAGGTGTGAAAAATATTTCTTGAGGTTCTTGCTTTTTCTCAGCAAAAGTTAATGAGATAGCTATATTTAAAGCAGAGCAATATGGGCTAAGGTTCTGAAAAATTCAGATTAGTTCAAGAAATTCCCCAGGCTTTTTAATTTATAAATTCAGGAGCTATAATCCATAGTGAAAATTTCACCTTTGCTAATATTCTATATGTGACCAAAGAGAGGAACTTCCTTTGCTTTTATTATTGCTCAGATTTTGATGTATTTTCAAGGAAGCCTATGTGGATTGGTGAGGAAATGAAAACAGGAAATATCATGAGTCTTTTCGAGTGGGAAGTCAGGAAAAAAAAGATTAGAACTTGTACATATACCCACCCTGCCCCGTTTTCCCCAAATTCGTACATTATCTTCGTAGCCTGCCATGCCTCCTTCTAACTGATTCATTTAGGGGTATCACCATCCCCATTCATCACTCTGAGTGTGATGATTACTGCCCAAAGTATGCTGTGAGATCACTGAATGACTCAGAATAAGCTGTTGAATTAAGGAATCTCTGTTTATACAAAAATACCTTAGTGGAGCAATCAGCAATGTTGTGAAGGTAAATGCTAAATAAGCTGAAGCAGGTTTAATTAAGTTTGGAGTGACATTAAATTCCTTTCGTAGTTTTTCTGACGGCAGCAACGTTATTTTAAAGTGGCATATACATGTATGGTAGATTTTTGAAGTTGTAGGGGACCTTAGTAAGTTAACTGAACGTCTTATTTCATTCAAAACAATATTTTAAAAAGCTCAGAGTGAGTTAAAAGCAAAGAGCAAATCACAGCAGTTTCATTAAGGAACGTTTAAATTGTGTGGGCAGTTTCAGTCTTGTCTCTTATTTCACCATAGGTGATAATCTGTTTATCTGAACTGGGAACATTTCCCCTCCTTAATGGCATTTTTGGCTGCATTGCTTCTCTCCTGACTGCCCATACTTAAAAGCCTTCTTGGTTTCTCTTTTTCAAATGTTGAGTGCATATTGCACTTTGAGGACTAGGCAGACTCAGCAGTGCATGAGCTGGTGAGAAAGCAGCAGTCTAGAAAAAAATCCATTAGGACCAGTTGGTGTTATTTTGCTTTGCTTTATGCAATTTGGTAGAAATATAAAACGAGTGAAGGGTGTTGTTAAGATGATTTCTATTTTTAGCAATGAATTAATGGCCTCTTTCTTTCCTGTATTAGTTCCTCACAACTTTAATAACAATGTATGTGGCAGCGGAGAAAGGGAATGGTGTTCATGGTTGTGCCTATTATGGATAATAGAATTTTCTGTAATTTCAGTTGTTCCTATTTTATTTGTGGGATTAAATCCATAGTGAATTCCGAACAGTCAGTGTATAATTATTTAACAGTCAGTGAGTAACTATTTCTGTGAACAAAAGCCAAAATAAATTAGTCATATCATAGTTAGAGAATTGTGGAAATAAACACTATACATGAAGAATGTAAAGATGAAGTGGACATATTTACAATGCCCTTTAATATAAAGATTAAAGATAATTTTAGCCACACACAAAGCTGTTAGATACAATTTATTTCTCTCATATTTACTGATTTAATTAGAACTATTAGGGTATATTTTATTTAGTAATTGACTTTAATGTTACCTTTACAAGCTAATGCTTTAAAACAATATTATCTATGAATATCAAAAGGCGGTAGTACTATTAATAATTCTCAAGTAACTTTTATCAAATTATATTATGCTTACCCATAATTAGCCTAAAGTAAAACATATAACAATGGGTTATATTATTGAGTTTTTATGGTAGAAGTGCACCCCTTTACATATAAACGAAATGAAATTTCCATTTTAACATCTATTTTCTAATGTTAAATGCATAAGATTCCCTCTTTATTTTTAAATTTCTCATTATTTGGTGAAGTAAGAGATGCAGATTGGTACGAGTGGAGGTATGTTGTTTGTTTGAGGCAGATGCCAATGTTTATAAAAATAGAACTCAGTATGAGAAGAATGTTCTTTCCCTGTTTTGTTCACCATCCATTTCTAAAATTCTCAATTCATCATATAATAAGTACTGTAATTTATACATAAAATTGCCAGCCTTCAGTTTTTCAGCTTTACTGAAACAAATGAATACATTTGTCTTCATTAGTTTAACATAATGCACAAAAATTGATGCAAATTATTCATCTTTCTGGAGGTCAACCCTTCCATTAAAATGCATTCTATTTTCACTTTATATAAGCAGCACAATTTTAATATTTGAATTGATTTTGCAGGGCTAAATTTAGATCTAATAATTTTTGGAGACTGAATTAAACCAAAACAAACTCAAATTACACCTGTTTAAGCTGCACATTGCTGGCATATTTGTTAAAGTCTAGATTATATGTCACTGAAAACAGATGAGAATCTCAGTAAGTTATGCCTGCTCCACAGACATCATCAACAGACTGCATGCTAGAATCTAGGGAATTCAATAGGGAATGTGATGAATTGTGAGCACCACTGTGAACAGCCATCATTAATATTTTAAGTGTTGACCAAATGGTACCCGGACAATGCAGAAATGGATAATTCTCATAAAACAGAGTTCTGACAGATTTTATACACAAAGATTGGATCATTTAATTCATTTAGTGTTTTGTACTGATTGTTCCAAGACCATGGCTTCAAATTTTACTTTAGATTAGTTAGCCACAGACTGACTATGCCAGACAGTTGTCCTTGGGATAGCAGAGGTAGGTAAGATCAATGAGTCACTCTTATTGGAAAAAATTAGTCAAATGTCTGTTGTAAATACCAAAGCCAAATGCTTTGCATTTGCTGACCCTCATGTGACAGACATATTCTTAGCAAGCTGCACGGAGTATATAACCTTTGTAGTCAGATGACTTGTGTGCAAATTTTAGTTTCTCCTGGGTGAAACTTGAAGTTACTGAGTCCTTATTACACTTAGTATCCTCATTTATAAGTAGATATAACCATGTTCACAGAATTGGATTGCAAAAAAGATTGAGCATATTGTATTTATAGTATTTGGATCAGAATATCTAGCATAAAGGATTTTAAAGAAGTGTTTTGATCACTTCTAATATGAGGTTATAGAAAAATAAAAAGATTTAAAAAATGTTTTGAAGAAATGTTCTCTAATGAGTGAAATAATATGTTAGTGGTCAGTATAAGTTTTTAGAACTGTTTAGTCTTTATATGTTTAGAGATCTTAAATATATAGCAGAGAAAGCAGAGTATTCGGATGACCCATTGTTAACCAATTGGAAACCTGTTCCTAATGAAACCTACCTGGAATTTTACCATTGGCCAATCAGTATACTGTAATTAGATAACTATCATTTTCTGAGAAGCAAGTGATTGAAATCTACCATATAAAGTTGGGAAAATTCCTATCATAGGACATTATCTAAACAAGTAAAATGATTTTCCGTTTTCAGCATGTCTTGAATGTTTGGTAAACAGAGCTATTAACATACTAGGAGAAGTATCATCTCTAAAGACATGTATATTTTCTTTACATTTGCCCAATCTACAAGAATTATATTACTCTAACCTTCTTAGCTCTGTAAAATAATGAATATAAAATATAAATATAAATATAAATCATCTTTCTTTTTTAGAAGACAGATGTGGAAAAACAAATTTGACATAAAAGAGAGAAAATGCAATATTGGAGATAAACAAATGCTTTTTATTAGTGCAGGGGCATAGATAGGTGGAGCTTAGTGAGACCAAAGCAGACAGGCCAAATTTCAAAAAGGACTTAAGAAATCCTTAAAGGACGGGTAGTTCACTGTCTCTTGAAAAAAAATTTATTTTTTCTTCCAATTTATGGGTTCTTAATGATTAATTCGGATGGTGATGTAATATAAAATGGTCTCTTATAATTTATTCCTTGGGATTTTACATTACATTTGGAACAAAAGCATAATGGGAAATTATTGCTGACATATCCATTCCCAACACTATTCTAATGATTACTATACTGATGCCAAAATCATAAGAAAGGTAGGGTTTATAGGATAAAATTATTTCTGTTTTCATACTTAGTGTCAGAGTTTCATGATTTAATACTCAAGAAATATGACAGCAAATCTGTTCTGCCAGTCACTTTTAACTAATATATATGAAATATGTCAGAACCAGGAAAAATAGTTGGCTGTTTTATTACAGGTTGATAACGTTTTCTTTTTCACAAGTTAGAGGATATACAGAATATTAATAAAAGGCCACTGTCTACTACATATACTCTATAATTTGAATTCTTCTTTGATACAATTTTATATGCCATATATAAGCATCTCCCTTTATAATCTTAGGTATCTGACTATTCTCCTGTGTATTTGTAGAATATTCAGATTCTACCTGAAGGAATATTTGTAGAATATACAGGAGAATAGTCAGATACCTAAGATTCCTTCAAGTAGAATTCCTTCAAGTAGAATGCATTTATATTATTTAAAAAATTTATTGTAAACTAAAAATGTATAATGTATATATTTATGAGGTAAGTGACACTGGGATTTATGAATACAATAACAAATACTTAAATCAAACTAATTAGCATATCAATCACCTCATATACTTATCTTTTTTGTGGTGTGAACATTTGAAATTTACTGCCTTAGAAATTTTGAAATGTACAGTACACTGCTACTAATTATATTTACCACGTTGTGCAATAGATTAAAAAAAAACCCTATTCCTCTTATCTGATATTTTATATTCTTTGACCATCATCTCCCCATTTCTATCACCCCTCAGCCTCTGCTGTCTTTTTCTATCAGTTCAAATGTGTTAGATCTCACATGTAAGTGAGAATATGTGATATCTTTCTGTGCCTGGCTTCTTTCACTTAGCATAATATTCTCTAGTTCAATCTAGGTTGTCACAAATGACAGAATTTCATTCTTTTTTAAGGATGAATAGTATTCCTCTGTGTGTATATACACCACATTTTCTTTATTCCCTCATCCACTACAAGTACGAGTTTGATCCTATAATGTGACTATTGTGAAAGTGCTGCAATGAGTAATGAAGTGCAGACATCTCTTTACAAAATGATTTCAAATCTTTTGAGTAAATACCTAGAAGTAAAATTGCTGGATCATATGGTACTTTTACTATTAGTTTTCTGAGGAGCATCCACACTGTTTTCCACGATGGTTGCACTAATTCACATTCCCACCAACAGCGTGCAAGGGTTTCCTTTTCTCTGCATCCTCACCAGTACTGGTTATCTATTGTCTTTTTTGTAGTAGCCATTCTAAACAGGTGTGAGGTGATATCTCATTGTGGTTTTAATTTGCATTTCCCTAGTGATTAACAATGTTGAACATTTTTCCCCCATATGTCTGTTAGCCGTTTCAATGTTTTCTTTTAAGAAATGTGTATTCAGGTCCCTTACTCATTAAAAAAAAAATTCTTGCTATTCAGTTTTCTGAGTTTTTAATATAGTTGTGATTTAACACCTTATTTTCTCACAACCTGTAGGTTGTCTCTTCATGCTACTAATTTTTTTCCTTGCTTTGAAGAAGCTTTTAGTTTGATGTAATCCCATTTGCCTATTTTTGCTTTTGTTGCCTGCATTTTGGGTTCAAATCTAAAAAAATATTGCCCAATCAATGTTGTATAGTTTTTACCCTATGTTTTCTTCTAGTGCTTCTAAAATTTCTGGCCTTACTTTTAAGCTTTTAATGCATTTTGAATGTTGACTTTTTATGTGATGTGAGAAAAAGACCAAATAACATCTTCTTGTGGATATCCAGTTTTCTCAACACTGTTTATTGATGAAACTATCTTTTTTCCATTGTATGTTCTTGATAGTTTTGACAATTGACCATACATGTATTGGTTCATTTCTACATTCTCCATTCTGTTCCATTGGTCAATGTGTCTATTTTTTTTTGGCCAGTAACATGCTGTTTTGATTACTATTGATTTGTAGTGTAATTTGAAATCAGATAGTGTGATGCCTCTATCTGCTTTATTATTATTATTATTATTATTTTGCTCACTATTGCTTTGAGTATTAAGGCTTTTTGTGATTTCACATAAACTATAGGATTATTTTTCTATTTTTTAATGAGAAATTACATTGGAAGTTTAATAGAGCTTGCGTTAAAAATGTAGATAGCTTTGGGTAAGAAGAAATTTTTTTTTAAGTGTATTTTTTTTTTATTGCACGTCAGGTTCTGGGGCACATGAGCAGATCATACAGGATTGTTACATAGGTACATACATGGCAATGTGGGTTGTTACCTCCATCCCCCCGTCACCTATATCTGGCATTTCTCCCTGAACTTCCCCACCCCTCTGCTGTCTGCCACTATTATTGTGTGGGAGTCTAAATCTCTTTGTAGGTAGTTAAGAACTTGCTTTATATATCTGGGTGTTCCTGTATTGGATGAGTATATATTTAGATTCCTTAGCTCTTCTTGTTGCATTGATTCTTTTACCATTATGTAATGGCTTTCTTTGTCTCTTTTGATCTTTGTTGGTTTAAAGTCCATTTTATCAGAGACTAGAATTGCAACTCTTGCTTTTTTTTTGCTCTCCATTTGCTTCATAACTCTTCCTCCATCCCTTTATTTTGAGCCTATGTGTGTCTTTGTATGTGAGATGGGTTTCCTGAATATAGCACACTGATGGGTCTTGACTTTTTATCAAATTTGCCAGTCTGTGTCTTTTGATTGGGGCATTTAGCCCAGGTTAATATTATTATGTGTGAATTTGATCCTACCATTTGATGCTAGATGTATGTTTTGTCCATTAGTTTATGCATTTTCTTCATTGTGTCGATGGTCTTTACCATTTGGTATATTTTGGAGTGGTTGGTACTAGTTGTTCCTTTCCTTGTTTAGTGCTTCTTTCAGGAGCTCCTATAAGGCAGGCCTGGTGGTGATGAAATCTCTTAGCAATTGCTTGTCCATAAAGGGTTTTATTTCTCCTTCACTTATGAAGCTTAAGTTGGCTGGATATGAAATTATAGGGCAAAAGTTCTTTTATTTAAGGATGTTGAATATTGGCCCTCACGCTCTTCTGGCTTATAGGGTTTCTGCCACGAGATCTGCTGTAAGTCTGATGGGCTTCCCTTTGTAGGTAACCCGACCTTTCTCTCTGGCTGCCCTTAGCATTTTTTTCCTTCATTTCAACCCTGGTGAAGCTGAAGATTATGTGCCTTGAGGCTGCTCTTCTTGAGGAATAACTTTGTGGTATTCTCTGTATTTCCTGAACTTGAATGGTGGCCTGCCTTGCTTGGTTGCGGAAGTTCTCCTGGATAATATCCTGAGGAGTGTTTTCCAGCTTGGATTCATTCTCTCCATCACATTCAGGTACACTTATCAAACATAGATTAGGTCTTTTCGCATGATCCCATATTTCTTGGAGGCTTTGTTCATTTCTTTTCACTCTTTTTTCTCTAATCTTGCCTTCTCATTTTATTTCATTGAGTTGATATTCAGTCTCTGATATCCTTTCTTCTGCTTGGTTGATTTGGCTATTTTTACTTGTGGATGTTTCACGAAGTTCTCTTGCTGTGTTTTTCAGCTCCATCAAGTCATTTATATTCTTCTCTAAGCTGGTTATTTTAGTTAGCGTTTCATCTAACCTTTTTTCAGGGTTCTAAGTTTCTTCGCATTGGGTTAGCACATGTTCTTTTAGCTCAGAGAGGATTGTTATTACCCACCTTTTGAAGCCTGTTTCTGTCAGTTCGTCTGATTCATTCTCCATCCAGCTTTGTTTCCTAGCTGGCAAGAAGTTGTGATCCCTTAGAGGAGGAGAGGCATTCTGGTTTTGGGTGTTTCCATCCTTTCTGCACTGGTTTCTTCCCATCTTCGTGGCTTTATCTACCTGTGGTCTTTGTAGTTGGTGACTTTCTGATGGGGTCTCTGAGTGGACATCCTTTTTGTTGATATTGAAGCTATTTCTTTCTGTTTCTTAGTTTTCCTTCTAATAGGCTCCTCTACTGCAGGACTGCGGAGGTCCACTCTAGACCCTGCTTGCTTGGGGATCACCCACAGGGGCTGCAGAGCAGTAGAGTTTCTGCCAGTTCCTTCTTCTGTTATTTTTGTTCTAGAAATGTACACGCTGAATGTCTGCCTAAGCTCTCCTTTACGAGGTGTCTCTTTGGGTATACAGGGGTCAGGGAGCTTCTTGAGGACACAGTCTGTCCCTTATAAGAGCTCAAGTGTGTGCTGGGAGCTCCATTGTTCTGTACAGAACTGCTGGGCAGGTATATTTAAGTCTGCTACAGTGGAACTCATAACCACCTCTTTTCCCAGATGCTCTGTCCTAGGAAGGTCAGGCTTTATTTATAATTTCATGACATGCTGCTGCCTTTTTTCATAGATGCCCTATCCAGCAAGGAGTTAGTCTAATCACAGTCTGCCAGTAGAGGCATTTCTGAGCTGCTGCGGGCTCTGCCCAGCTGCTGTGTGAACTTCCTTGAGATGTTGTTTATAGAGGTACAGTTAGAACTGCCTTGGTGTTGGTGGACTGCCTCGATAGTGTTGGATGCCCTTCCCTGCACTGAGATGGACTGTCCTGGGTCCAGCTGTGCTTGCTGTGAAACTCTCAATCCAGAGCATTTCAGATTGCTTGTTTTGTAGGGGTGGTACCTGCCGAGCTAGATCGCCTGGTTTCCTGTCTCAGCCCCTCCCTTTGAGTTGAATGGGCGTCTCTGTCTCCCAGGCATTCCAGGTGCCAGTTGAAATATCTGCCCCAATTTGTGTGAGTTTCTGTGTGCCAATCCATGGCACCGGCTGAAACAGCCATGCTAGAAACTCATGGTGCTTTTTGGCCCAGGAATCTCCTGGTCTGTGGGCAGTGAAAACTCATTTGGAAATGTTGGTGATCACTCCCCGTCTGCATTGTTGCTGGGAACTGCACTCCAGAGCTGTTCCTCTTTGGCCATCTTGGATCTTCATGCTGAGGAAAATTTTTAACAATATTCTTTAAATCTATGAACATAAGATATCTTTCTATTTATTGTCTTCAATCTCTTTCAATAATACTTTAGAGTTTTCAGTTCAATGCCTCCTTTCTCTTTCTGATTTTATTTGTTTGAGGCTCCTCTCTTTCTGCCCTTAGTCTAGTAAAGGGTTTGTCTATTTTGTTTATTTTTTCAAAATAAACTATTGATTTTATTGATTTTTTTCTATTTTTTAAAATTCTCTGATTTGTTTCTGTTCTGATCTTTGTCATTTACTTCTGCAAACTTTAGGGTTTAGTTTGTTCTTCTTTTTCTAGCTCCTTGAGGAATAATTTCAGGCTATTTGGCATCTTTTTTTTTTTTGTAAATAAAGCCATTTGTTGCTATAAAGTTTCCTCATAGAACTGCTTTTGCTGCATTTTGTAGGTTTTGATATATTGTGTTTCTATTGTCATTTGTCTCAATATATTATTTAATATTTATTTTGATTTTTTATTTGACCTATTGTATGTTCAGGAGCATATTTTTAAATTTCTACATACTTGTTAATTTTCCAGTATTTCTCTTGTTATTGATTTCCAGTTTCATACTATTGCAGTCAGAAACAATGCTACATATAATTTCAACCTTCTTGAGATTGTTAAGACTTGTTTCATGGCCTAAAGTATGTCCTATCTTGGAGAATGTTACATGTACACTTCAGAAGAAAGCATATTCTACTGCTTTTGAATGGAAAGTCATATATATTTCTTTTAGGTTCATTCTGTATAAAGTTTTATTAGTCTGTTTTCAAATTGATAAAAAGAACTACCTGACACTGGGAACTTTATGAAGAAAAGAGTTTTACTTGACTCACAGTTCTTCAGCCTTAACAGGAAGCATGACTTGGAGGCTTCAGGAAACTTACAATCATGGCAGAAGGCTAAGGGGAAGCAAGGACGTTTTTCACATGGTGGCAGGAGCAAGGGGCAAGTGTCACACTTTTAAACCATCAGATCTTGTGAAACTCACTATCATAAGAAAAGCTTGGGTGAAATCTGCCCCCATGATCTAGTTACCCTCCATTAGGTCCCTCCCTAAAATGTGGAAATTAGAAGTCTACATGAGATTTGGGTGGGGACAGAGCCAAACCATATCAAAAGTATAGTACAAACCCAGTATTTTCTTGTTAATTTGCTTTCTAGTTGATTTATCTATTAATAAGAGTGGGGTATTGGTGCCTTCTACTATTAATATAGTTCTATTTATTTCTTCTTTCAGTCCATTAATATTTGTTTATATATTTAGGTGATTCAATGTTGGATACCTCTATATTTATAATCATTATGTCCTCTTGATGAATTTATTCCTTTATCATTAAATAATGATCTTCTTTTTCTCTTATAAAAGTTTTTCACTTGAACTCTGTATATAGCCACTACTGCTGACTTTTGGTTACCATGTGCATGGAATACCTTTGTCCATTGCTATGAATATTCTTAAAGCTAAAAAGAATCTCTTATAAGCAACATGTAATTTGGTCTTTTTAAAAATACATTCAGCCATTGTATGTATTTTGATTGAATAATTCATTTATATTCAAGGTTATTATTGATAGGTAATGAGTTACTCTTACAATTTTTATTCAATGCTTTTAAAATAAAGTATTATTTTAATTTGTATTACTTTTATGACATATGATATGGAGCATCTTGTCATATGCTCTCTTGGTATTTGTGTATTTTCTTTGATGAAGTGTTTATTAAGATCTTTGGTCCATGTTTTAGTGGAGTTGTTTATTATGGCTGTGTTTTAAGAGTTCTTTGCATTTTAAGGTAACTATTTATTAGGTATGTCTTTAGTAAATATTTTTTATTATCTTGATACCACATGACTTTTAACTTCTCTCCTCTTGTTTCTACATGAACAATGCCATTTATAGTTGGTTAAATTCTTCCATGGTCCTGATATCTTGTACCTCATTCTATCCTCTAAATCTAGAAGAAATGAACAAAATGGATTTGAGATGCTCTCACTATCATTTTCCTTTCCCACATATACATGTCCAACTGGAATGTATATGAAAAGAGAAGAGAGATAAGAAAGGAAAACGTAGCAAAAGTAAAAGAAGAGTTATCATTCTTACTCATGTTATCAAATAGAAGTATTCTTTTTTTGCTTACTGTTCCTGAAGACTAAGTTATTATAATTTCATCTGTCACATAATTCTGTAACACATTACCCTTTATATTTATAAAACCTTGCTCAATTTTATATTCTCTTGCTACATTGAAAACTCTAGGAAGGCAGAGGTCATGATTTTATTGTTCACCATTATATACTTAGGATCTAGCAACTGTGCTAAGTAATATTTGTGTGCTTAATGATTAATAGTGAGACAGTAGGAGTAAAAATTGATTCATATATGGTTCTTGCCATTAAGACACTCATAGTATCAGCTTAATGGAGAAAAAGGTATTTTAAATAATAAAATAATATATACCAAATAATATATCAGAGCATATGCAAATGTGCTATGGTTCCAAAAGAGAGAGATTCTATATATATTTGTGTCAGCCTGGGAAAAATGTGTAAAGAGATGAAAAGATCAGCATAAGAGATTTATCTGGATGAAAGTTCAACTAGAAAATTGGAGGAAGAGTGAAAAAAGGTCACACCTGGAGAGGAAAATTCAACTTGTTTGTATTGTTATCAGGTTAGATTTAGGAAGAAGAGCATAAATTCAGAAAAGAAGTGATATAGTTTAGCTCTGTGTTCCCACTCAAATCTCATCTTGAATCATACTCCCATAATTCCTGTGTATTGTAGGAGAGAGCCAGTGGGAGATAATTGCATTGTGGGAGTGGTTTCCCCCATACTATTCTCATGGTAGTGAATAAGTCTCATGAGATCTGACAGTTTTATCAGGATTTTCTACTTTTGCATCTTCCTCATTTTTCTCTTGCTGCTGCTGTTTAATAAGTGCCTTTTGCCTCCTGCTGTGATTCTGAGGCCTCCCCAGCCATGTGGAATGTAAGTCCAATTAAACCTCTTTTTCTCCCAGTCTCAGGTATGTCTTTATCAGCGTGAAAACAAACTAATAGAGAAAGCTTGAAATAGGTTAAAAAAAAAAAAAAAAAAGAAATTGTATGACCTCGTTAGGAATGAGTATTTTACCTGATAGCTCAAGAGCACCATTACAACATTTTCAGCAAGTTAATGATTGAACAGATATGCAATGTGAAAAGATTATTAGGTATCATAAAGATTTGTTCACTTTTATCTGATATGTACCATTTTGTGATTAAGATGTTATGGATTGATACATTTTTAAAGATGAATTTACTCTTTTTGTATCTTTATCATTTTTGCTCATGAATTCCTTATACTTCTATAAAATTAAGGCCTTTCAATTGTATACCTATGTATAAGTCATTTTTCACACTGCTGATAAAGATATAACCAAGACTGTGAAGAAAAATAGGCTTAATAGACTCATGGTTCCACATGGTTGGGTAGGCCTCACAATCACAGCAGGAGGTAAAAGGCACTTTTTACACAGTGGTGGCAAGAGAGAATGTGAAAGAAGTGAAAGTGGAAACCCCTTATAAAACCATCAGATTTCGTGAGACTTATTCACTACCTTGAGAACAGTATGGGAGAAACTGCCCCCATTATTTAATTATCTCCCACCAGATTTCTCCCACAACATGTGGGATATATGGGAGGACAATTCAAGATGAGATTTTGGTGGGGACATGGAGCCAAACCAAATCAACCATCAAAAGAAAATATAAGGCGTGACGAGAATAACTGTACCCAAGTTTAGCTGCTCTTAAAAGAAAGTTAGAAATGGGCCCATGAAATGTTGAATTGCTACATAGTAAATGTTTCACTTTATATAAATATATTACAATTATTGGAGATAATTATTAGATATAGATTACATACGATTATAGATACAGTTGGCTAAATAATTCAAATTGCTGAAGATAAAATTGCAAGAATGCATGAAAAATTATTAGGTAATTATTATGTTACTTTATGTATGCATGCATTCATTCCATAAATATTGTATGCTTATTGTTAGTACAACCAGGTATTATACTAACAAAATAAATGCCACCTCTGCCTATTGAGATCAATAAATATTAATCAAATAATCAGGGTAATTATTTTTTAGTTTAAACAGAGACAAGTTCTACAGAGGAAAAGTAAAAGATGTTATTATATTGTATAACAGTATTCTTGACTAAAGAAAATATCAAACTAAAATATAGTGATTAAATAAGCATAAGGATTTGTAAACTATTTTGTCACCACGTATTATGGGTGATCAATAAAAGAAGTGTGAAATAAGCCTGCTTATGAATGCTATGTATTCTATTAAATTTAATAAGAGCTTGAGAAGATGTGCAATACTAAAATTCTAACATGACATATTTTGGCTATAGTTGATCATTTTTTGAATTCATCAGTTTCTTTAAGAAACATTTCTCTAATGCTTACTATGTGCTACGCACTGCATTAATGCTTAATGAAATAGGTGAGTAAGGGATGGTTGCCAGCCTACCTGACAGGTAATCTGATCTGGTCTTAAGCCAATACCTAAACTGATTTCAAGTTTGTGGTGTGTTTTGGAAATACTTAACAGACTAAACTTTTACAAAATAGAGGAATAACTAAAGCATTATTAGAGTTTTTTGAGGCAAGTCCCTGGAATATTATATGACTAATGATTATGGTATAATCACACACCCACAAGGCATGTATATTAGTATATTTCAAATAATACATAATATATTGGAGTAATGACAAGCTAGAAGAAATGTAATATTATTAGTAGTCTACTTCATAAAAATGTTTTCCCAGACCCAAAGGGAGCAACTAGTACCAGACCACTACCTAATTCTAGGTCATATACAGCATGTAATATAATATAATTTTAATATCTGAATAACTAATGAATATAAAATAAAAGAAACAAATGTCCTTTAGGACGTAGCCAGGGATATGTCATATGAAAAAAAGCAATACCCAGTAAGCCCTTTAGACTTTTAACAACATGTATGAAGGATTTGGGTTCTAATAAGGAAGAACAAAACATATTTTTATTATTTCTTAAAAAATTGGTTTCATCAATTTCAGTACACAGATCTACTTAAATAGTTCTTATAACTCTTGTGCCACAAAAGTATCTTGCAAAGAGACTTTGAAGCCAGTTGTGGAAATGTGTTTTAATACAAGCAGTTTGCTGTGAATTCTTATGAAGCATATGGAGCAATAGATGAAAAAGAAAGTCTATAAAAAACACAAATTGATAAGCTGTGAGTTCAAAATGTGTCAGTTCCAAGGCAGAAAGAAGAGTACAAAGGGTCAGACAGAAAAATCTAACCAAGGGACAACATATTTTTGACAGAGAAAACACATGTAATAACAATAGTAATTGCTACCTAAGGTTATCTTACTTTACAGTAAGTATTAACAGTAATTATTATTTCTAAAGCAGTACAAGTTGAATTTAAAAGAAAGGAATTTATGGGGAAATTAATAAGCAAGAGGGAACAATTCTTCCCCTGACAATAAATTTAAACATTATAAACAAGGTTTACTTAATATGTTCTGTTCATTCCTTTAGTAGATACATGGAAGCCTTTATTTTGCTAATGTATAATGTGAATTTGCACGAGATGTATTTGATATGTAGTATTTTTCAAGATTACTTGAACAAATAATCCTTTAAAAATCAAACAGATGTACACTTACCAAAAGTGGAAGGGCATGTGAGAATATCCAGTTTGGGAAATATTGTTATATAAAAAGCAAGAATGATTTTGTTTCTGATCCTTGTAATTGATTAATATATACAGAAGTTTGATTTGAAAATAAAGAAATATTTGAAAGGCTGAATGAGAGGTTGCCAGAATGTAAGATAATGCAATTTCAGCATGTTGAATATCAGATACTTGATTTCAGGATATATTTTTAAATATAGGATAATGTGATTTCAGCATGATCATTATTGAACAATTTGCTGTGCAATCTTTAAAGTTATTTATCAATCAATAAGCCTCCCTCAGAGTTAAAAGAAATGCTAACAGCATTTACTTTATTATTTCTGTATTATATAGATGTAATGAAATAAAGAGAAAAATGTTATTCTATAAAATTGAGTTTGTACAGAGTAGTAAAAAGGCAATAGAATAAGTAAATCAATAAATTGTATATAGTAGACTTAAACTTTAAAATTAAGTGTTTAGAACTACCTGTGCATTTCATTCTACAAGTAAGGTTCTTAGAATGATAGAGAGGAAAGAAAGGAGGCAGGAAAAAGGGGTAAGGGAAAGAATGATAGTGGGGTAAGGCAGAGAAGAGCAGGGCAAGAAAGTGGAAGTTAAGGAAGAAAGGGGAAGAAAACAAAATATTAAGAAATAAAAAGGACAGGAAAGAGAGAGAAAAAGGAAAGAGAGGACAGAGGAATGAAGAAGTAGGGAGGGATAAAGGGAGGAAAGAAGGAAGGGACGAAGGAGGGAAGTAGAGAAGGAGGGAGGGAGTGAAGGAAGGAAGGAAAGAAGAAAGGAAGAAGGAAGGAGAGAAAAAAGATAGGAATAACTCAATTTAATAAACCCAGAAAGTTAGATTTGAAATATGTGGTGAGATTTGTGTTCACTGCTTATAATCATCACAGTTTAATCTCTTAGTGTTTTAATCTATGTCTTGGGAGAGATTCTCATGAATTCACAATATTACATAAAAATATTTGATTAAAATTTAACATAAAAGGGACATTTAGAGGCAATAATTCGATTGTTGAGGAAATTCCGGCTAGATACATGTGTAGTTTTCATGTACCCATCTATACGCTGTCAGTGTATGTCACTTGAAATGGCCTCTATACAACCTTTGAGGGCTCATTTTGAGTATCAGGTCTTATACATCTGACATATGAAGAGGCGTCACTATGTAGTAAACATA
Source organism: Cheracebus regulus (assembly GCA_963574635.1). Classification (NCBI taxonomy): domain Eukaryota; kingdom Metazoa; phylum Chordata; class Mammalia; order Primates; family Pitheciidae; genus Cheracebus; species Cheracebus regulus. The sequence goes on from CAUYQU010022719.1 coordinate 34,433, forward strand.
TGTACTATGAGTGCCTTCCTTCCTTCCTTCCTTCCTTCCTTCCTTCCCTCCTTCTTTCCTTCTTTCCTTTCCCTTCTGTTTGCAAGCTAGAACTTCTTTTTTACTTGGTAAATGGGATCTTTTGGCATCTTGTGAAAAGATCATTTACAAACATATCAGTTCCTTACTTTCTATATGGAGAATTTGTTTAAATAACTAAAGAAAGGCCCACTGAGAGTAGTAATATAAAAAACCAAAGTTCAGAGATTGGAGTGAAGATTCAAACCTAAATTGGCTTTAAAAGTGTTTGGTTTATCCTGAATCTTCTTTTAAATAATTTATTTGTCAACATTTTAAATGTGCAAAGTTTAGACAAAATATTTCATAGGATCTCACAAAAAATGAAAATATATGGTCACCCTGTGACCATATACTCTCAGAAGATTTTAGTAAAACTGAAACTGAAGGCCATCTGTTTATTTGGAGTGTTGCAGTTTTCCAGATATTTTTGTTTATCTTCCTCCATTCATTTATAGTTGTCTGCCCTCTTAACAGTCTGAAAATTGACTCTAAGTTACAATAATGCATGTTATAATAGACACGTTTAAAATTTCCTTAGTTGTTTTCTAATTAAATTTAGAGACCTCTTGAAAAAATATCATATTTCTTGAAGGCAACCTTAAAGTATGACTTCTAAGCTTCTCTCAGTTGAAATTCAATGCCATCCAGTTCTTTGTTTGCCAGTATATGGATCATTGTAGGAGTTTGGACTTGGGAGAAACTATCTCTATCTACATAAGTAATGATTGTTCACTTCATAAGAGCTAAGTGCATGGCTGTTCATGTCACAAGAAGAATGGAAGATACGTTTGTTCTTGGGTCTTAATGTGTCCCTGAGATTTTTCAGCTAGCTGAAATTTCAGTCACATTTGACTTCAACTGTCCTATTTGTAGAAATACTTCCAAAGGGAGCATCAAATTATGTATTGAGGAGGTAATAATTCATTTTTAAATTACTGGTCCTTTAAAAAAATACTTATACTAGATCAATGATGGAATGACAAGTAAAACATGTCAGTGATGTATTGGCATTGATTATAGTCCCTATATTATTTCATCCTGTTAAAAGCCTAATAAGACCATTACCTTTGTACATTTGATTCAAATCAAATATCATTTAAACATTCTTATGTTCATAAAAGCAAGTGTGCTGAGGTTTGCTAGCAATGGGAAATTTGGATATTCACAATAATGCTGGAAATAGGAAGCATAGCTGGCAAGAAATCAAGAGGTGTCCATCATTTGCTGAAAAGTAGGTTGCCTTTGTTTATTTGTATCTTGTTTTGCTCTAGAGAACATAATGAAAATTGTGTTTGAAGATGCTGGAATAGATATCCTAATGAAGTTGGTGCATATAGTGAGTTGGCAATAAAATTATAGTCGTTCTATGATTCTCAAAGTGAGAAATGAGCTCTCACAAAATACTTAGGTGGACTGGGAATTTTCTATATTTGAATGTCTACTTTCCAAGTAATCACCCTCCACAAATCTTGCTTATATTTATGGGAAAGAAATTACAGGCTGGGCACCATGGCTCATGCCTGTAATCCTAATACTTTGGGAGTCCCTTTTGGGTGGATTTCTTGAGCTTAGGAGGTCAAGACCAGCTTGGACAAGATGTTGAAACAAACCCCATCTGTATTAAAAATACAGATGGGGTGGCGGGTGCCTGTCATCCCAGCTACTCAGGATGCTAAGGCAGGGGAAATCACTTGAGCCCAGGAGGTGGAGATTGCAGTGAGCCATGATCTACCATTACACTCCAGCCTGGGTGAAAGAGTGAGACTCTGTCTACAAACAAATAAAATCAAAACAAAAACACACAAGAAAAGAAATTACAAGTTTCAGGTGTGGCCATTATCACAAATACTATCAGTACAAGATTTGTTGCATGCACTGTTTCTGATTCTATCATTCTATAGAATGATAGAGTTCTATAGAAGTCTATACAATTGACCTTGCAGCTGGTGCCAGGCCAGATACAGCAAATTAATAAATACTGAATAGCCAAACAAAATGACCTTAGTTTATGGTGTTTTATTACATATCACAGAGACTCAAGGAACATGTTATTGCTCTTACATTATGTTAAAATGCTTTTAATGAGTTATGCTCCTCAGATTATACAAATATTTGTTGAGGACCTATTATTTGAAAATCATTGAGAATTCAGATAGATGGATGTTTATTTAGCGTTTTTTAGTGTTTATGCTAATGGAGGTAGATACTCATCTGCATTAGATATTACATGATAAATGATATTTTTGCTAATTCATTAACCAGAAACATATAAAAGTATGGAAGCACCTGCATCTTTCTACATCTGTTGAATAAATGAATGGATGGATGGATGGATGGATGTGGATGGCTGGATGGATGTACTGATTGGATAGACTGACAGATAGATATCCCCCATACCAAAAGGCTTGTAATGTATTTAGAAAAATAGGCCGTATCTCCACCGGTAAATAATAATACCAGGGAACCTAGGCTGTATGCCCAGTAAGTGAGTGACAAAGATAGAAATTAGTTTAAGCTGGGCTAATATATTGAAATCGGAAGTGATTGAGGGGTAAAATTTACACTGAACATTTGTGTTAGATTAGTATTTTTAAGAGCACAGGGAAGAAACTGAGAAGCAGAAATTCCTCCAGTATACTTAAGAGTTATTGCATAATGAAAAGAAAATATTTGAGTTCTAATTATAGAAATGAGCAATGCCCTTATTTAGGAAAGCTGTAAAAAATGTAGAGAAGTCATACACGTCTACAGCTTCTGAACAGATAAAATATTATGTTAAAGAAACAGCTCTCCAGTTGGGTTTGCTAGATCTTCATTCCTCCCACTTTTTCAACAGGTTACTTACATTCTATGATTCTCGTCTTTCTACTTTTACATTGCCTTCTGTCGCTAAAGGAAATGTATAGATGTAGACACATTTAAATCAAAACAAAATTACAGGAAGATTTCACTTTAGAAGCAGGCTATTTCTGGATGGGAGAAAGCAATAACACCAATCCCTTGGAACCTATGTGGAAAAGTGCATGTGCTTCTGTATTTTTATATGTTTACAGTCAATGAATTAGCAAAGATATTACTTATCATGTAATATCGAATGCAGATGAGTATGTACTTCCATTAGAATAAACACTAAATTTTATTTATATTATTGCCTCCACTGGGGAAATAAAAAACATTGTCTTTTAATGAATAAACTGATAACCCCCCAGATTTTTACAATAGCAGGCTGTAAGCCTCTTGATTTATAAATTAAATTGCCATAGTGACTAAAAATTATCCAAGTCTATACAACCTGTGACTTCTGATATGCACATCACATAACAGATATGAGTGCCCATTATCTGCAAAGTAAAAGGTACCATTGAATAAAGCTTATTATTAATGGTTTCCTTAAATTACTGCATTTAATCTTGAGAAACACCATTTTTTTCACAACTTTTCTAAAAATAGAGATAGCTGTTTTATCAGTGCTATGCTTTCAGTGTATAATAATTTGTAGATATGAATGAAACATCTTTGTACTCTATCCATTTCCCTTTGCAGATTCTTTCTTACTATTTTACAAGACTGTGAGCTGAGTCCACCATTTAGGAGGCATATTCTTTCTTAAAACAAAATTCATTTAATCCTTCAATACCTAGCAAAGCTATCCACTTTAGTGATCTTGTTAAATGTCTATGCCTTTTTCCAGTTATTTTTCTCTTCTGAAAAAATGTTGGCACAGTTTGAAGCATTTTGAAAAATCTCTGCCCTCCTTTCATCTTGCTAACCTTTAATTATGAAATTCCAGGTTCTTTGAATAGTTAACATAACTTCTCCTTTCTTAGGTTCTCCATATCGAGACAAGATTACCATAGCAATTCTTCAGCTGCAAGAGGAAGGCAAGCTGCATATGATGAAGGAGAAATGGTGGAGGGGCAATGGTTGCCCAGAAGAGGAGAGCAAAGAGGCCAGTGCCCTGGGGGTTCAGAATATTGGTGGCATCTTCATTGTTCTGGCAGCCGGCTTGGTGCTTTCAGTTTTTGTGGCAGTGGGAGAATTTTTATACAAATCCAAAAAAAACGCTCAATTGGAAAAGGTAAATGTCACTTTTTTACAGTTTAAATTTAAAACATTTTTTGTTGTTATATTAAAACACAAACTAAAAGATTTTTTATTTTACCAACTAAGGATAATGCTTAAAACTATTGCTCTAAATTGTCCATCATTCATTATATAACAAAATATAATGACTTATGATCACCTTTATGATTTTTAATTTAGTTATAATATGTTTAATTGTAGCCAGCTTCAGGACAAATAACTATTTCGACTCTTATTAGAGACTGAAAAAAAAAAAAAACTTTTGTGGCTTGAAGTTCATTGTAGTTTAGTGATGAGATACAGTTAATTAAGTGAGTAAAAATTAGAAACTGTAATATGAAAGAAAAATACTCTGCAGATTAAAAAAGAGGTTTTATATACAACATGGGTTAACAGTTTCAATTTAAAGAGTAAGTTTTCATTTGAATAGCTTTAGTCCAATAAATTTCTAGTTTAAGAAAGATGTTAGCTTTCATAGGAGAAATTAGTTAATTTTCTATATTAATGAGTTTGTGAAAATATTATAGTTTCTGTTTGTCATTTACTAGTATTCTTAATTGGTTCTTTACTTTTTTTACACCAGCATCCTTCTAAAAATATGTATAAACTTCAAAAATATTGAGGCTATTGCTATATTTTGCATGTAATGCATGTAGTCATTTGTATAAATGTTTTTTGTATTACCCTTGAAAAATTTGTCACATCCTTGAAAAATTTGTCACCTCATTCAGATTCCATATTTCTAGTGCTATAATTTCCTCATTTCTATAAATATGAGGAAGACTAGAAAAAGAACTCTTTCAGAGGCTACATGATACTTTTTGTATGCAAATGTATTGATCTGGATATGACAAAACTAACATTTTAAAGTCTTCTAGTACATTATTTATTCTTTTGTGTGTAAACATCTCTTTCGTTTTTGATAAAACTGACAACATTTTAGACTTTGACCATTGTGGCAGAGTGAGATGATAGAATCTTTAATATTTAAGAGGTTTATGAACTTTTATTGGTAAATGTAAAGAGCAGAAAAGTGGTATTTGGAAAATAATGCCATACAGGAATACAAGGTAAATATATTTTTCTAATATTCTTTTAAGTGCTTGCACCGTTAGTATTATTTTTGAAAGTAAAAATCCTCCTTTGTACCTAGTAATTATATCGTAATTATTTATCCTTCCTGCAATCAGAATTTTGGATACAGTATTTCTACATTTTTGCTTGATTATAGAGGAGTGTTTTCATAAATGTATATTTTTATAACCCCATTTTGTCTATGACTAAAATAACTGAAGTTTTTGAAGAATTCAGGCAATAACATGATTTGTTTTCACAAAACATTCGGGGTTGTTATTTATGCTGGCTTGGCTAAATCAAATATTTTTTGCATTTATGTGTCTAAGTACACTTTTTATGTTATAATCATTTTTAAAGTGTCAAAATGAATTTTGCAAGTCTAAACTAACAAAAGAAGAAATATTAATTGCTCATTAATTACCATTTTCAGTATTTGTCAATAAATGTGATATTTCATGTGTTAATGCATAATATAAGAATGTATATCATAGAAGATATATGGGTTTTCTGCTTGGAATCTCAAATTATCCATATGTAATAATTTTCTTAAAGTTATACATCAGTTAATACATCAGTATTAAAATAAAATGAATTAGTCTCTTGATGATATATGGTATTCTATTGTATGTACCTGTATGTGCCCTGTTCATTTGGTTTATCTAGGCTGAAACTCTAGCACAATTTTGTTTTACAAGTATTTGTTTAAAACAAAAACAAAGAACGTGATGATTTAATTTTATGATGTAATGTGCATCATTGTTACTATGAACAAGTTAAGTTGAAATTTTCAGATATTACCCAGATCTCTTGACGTTCTGTGGATCTATATGACCTTCTAAAAATTAGAAAAATAAAATTAATGTACCTTTTCAAACTGAAACAATGAAGCATTCACATTACACTAGAAAGAAATAACTGAGTCGGTATTACATGAACATGCTAGTCACACACTGCAGTGCTTTGCACACTGTCTCTACATAGCTTCCACAATGAAATCCAAATTTCTTAGATTAGCAGATGAGACTGTGTCAGACCTGTCCCTGTCCACTGTTGTAGTTTTACCTTTTGCTCCTCTTCAATTTGCACCTTTACCATAGCCACACTACATTTTAACTCTCACTTTCCGAAGATCATATTCTTCTTTTTGACTGGAGCAAATGTTATCTGTTATTCTACCTTGCAAACTCTCACAAACACTTTATATTAGGCATTTAAAATGAGACATTAACTTGTCCAGGAAGTTTTCCTGAATCAACAGATATAATGGATTTGAGAACAGAGCATAGCTTGTTTCTAAGAATTGGAAGTCTGTTTTCATTTCCTATTGTAATGAAAAACAACAACAACAACAAAACTGTGACTCATATATTTCATCTTTTTACTTAGTTTATTTCAGGTACTGTGATAATCTAAAAACATATATCTCCTTTTGAGAAAGATGGGAAGATCTTTTCCCATTTCAAACCATTTCCTGCATTAAGTCTAGATATCTTCACTCTGTATACCCCTAGGCACATCTCCATTATCCATTTAACACTATTTTATTCATATTTGTTTGTTTCTGTGTGTGGGTATCTTTTCACCTATTAAATTCTTCACGCCATTAGGACAAAGACCCAGTATTTTTTGTTTGTCTCTACAAGGCCTCAAATAGTGCCTGGTGGCCTAAGATCTCTCTCTCTCTTTCTATCTGCTATCTATCTATCTATCTATCTATCTATCTAACCTATCTATATCTATCATCTTTCTATCTCTCTACCTATCATTTAAATTAAGAATGAAGTTAATTGCAGTAATCTTTTAAAATAGTATCATAAAGAAAAAAAATATTTTTCTATATAATTCAAAATGGCATATCAAATAATTATAGATTCATTGGAAATGACTATTTGTGATAAATTCGGTTCTTGGGCTCAGTTCTTCATTTTTCTTGAGAAACTTTAGATTAATTTATATGGCTGTTTAACACATTACTTAATTTATTAAAATTAGCTGTAAGATAGTCTTGGATCTTATATGTTTGAGAACACACAGAAATTCAGTTTCTTTTTACTTAATCATACTTGCGTCTTTAACCTAGTTTTCTTAAATTTCAAAAATAAGGTAAAAACTTGTGAGATCAATTATTTACTCAATACATATTTATTTATTGAGAAATAAATCTACAATGAACTGTGTTTTGACCTTTGAAGGTAAGCACAAATGTGTTGGTAACTATATAGTTTATCAGATATAATATATATGAAGTTTAGTTGAATGTGAACTTTGTGAACAAAATTGATAAATAATGAATATGTTAAGTCTTACTTTTAATGATGATGATCAAATTATATTAATTTATAGATAAAAACAAAATGCTTTTTATAACACATATTGTAAATATTAGTGAAAACAAATAGCTCTTGATGATGCAAGACTTTCTTATAAGTTGTTGGATAATTAAAATTAATATGCAAATGTTTCTTTTTCAAATGAGAGCAGGTTAAAAATAAAAACAGAAAATAAAGTTGAAATATGTGGACCTTAAAACACTTTAAAAATGGAAATTGCATTCCTTTCAGATAACCACAAGATAGTGTATCATAATTTTTGTAAAAATGGATTTAATTGTGATGTAATTATTAATGCATCAAGGACACATTGCTTTTTATTTATTCAAACTTTTAAAATACTCCAAAACCTTTCTCATGTGAATATGTCTGAAAATGTAACTAATCAACACATGCATTTTATAATTAATTTACTTTTTGCCTTCCTTTTCTTTGATTTTATATATATTTCTACTGAAGTTTCACTGAGAAAGAAATTAAAGAAACTGTTGTATATCTGAGACAATTATAACATTTTAGGTATTTGGATTTGGTTGAAAGGTCTTGTTTCCCTCTTCTAAGACTTGCTTCTGACTGTAACAAGCTGCTTATCTACTGAGTTTTGTTTTTTCTGGTAATATTTATAAATAGTTGGCTTTGTGAGCAAGAATTTTACGATATCATAATAATTTAAATTTTTGGTAAAAACTATTTTATAATATTAAGAATCATTATGCTTTAAATTATGCATTTCTTAAATATTTGAATATGTCTGCTTTTAACAGACATACATAATTTTTCTTTTTTTTAGATTTTCAGCAAGAACCGCAACATAACTTCTATAGTTTGATATATTTTCATGTGATTTGTATATAAAAATAATACTTTCCCCATGTATTTGAAAATGTATTTGCTTATACAAATTGTTTCTATTGAACCATCTGAATATAAATTATTGAGATTCCTGACATAAAAGAATCTTAAAGCCAAAAGTATTCCTTCTCTTAATACTTAAGTGGAAACTAACTAAATATGTCTCAGAAATTTAAAAAATGTGTATATAAATTATTGGTGAGATACTGAATTTGTGCAATAGGTGTCTCATCTTGAACACATGTATTTGTTGTCTTTAAAATGGTTAAAATGTATTTTTAAATCTATGTGATATTGTTTTTTAGGCCGTAGTCTATTTTGGTCAATGCAGTTGTTTTTATTATAGAACACTGGTAAATTTGATCTAAGATAATCTCTAAATAATTATATTTTTCCGGTGTACTGATAGCTCAAAAAATTTTTTGAGGACACCGAATGTTCTTCAGTGTATAGTTGAATAACAAACGTAGAAGACCAATATAAATCAGAATCTTAGAAGCACAAATGAGCAAAACATTTCAATTTGGGGGATGATAAAAAGAAAATCAGAGGGTTTAGTTTAAACCTGCAAGACTACGGATCCTATTTGAAAGGTTATTTATAAGGAAACCATGTAGCAAAGCCAGCTAATTCTGTATTTCATGGAAACAGAAGAATAAAAACAGGTTGTTCACAAATACCTACATATAAGCTGCCATTAAAATTTCAAATAATTAGTTCTAACAGGAGCAATGCCTTTTAAAAGAATACACTTTTTTTGTGTAAGGTATAGGAATGCAGACAGTATTATAAATTATCAGTAAAAATTTCATGTCAATATTTATGTTTTCCCCAGCAATGCCTATTTAGGAACCATAAGATATCTATAATTTTTATTAATTTCATTTGATGTAAGAAATTGTAGCTGTATTTAACTTTACAGAAGTTAAAAGTTCTAAGTAAATTTTCAGTGTAAAAAATTATAGCTGCAAAGCATATTGTTCTTCAGAAGTTAAAAACTATAAATAAACTTGGACAAATAGTCCACTTTGTATTTTAATATTACTGTCTTTCTTTGAGAACTGAGTGTCTTTCAATTTCCATTAATGACCTACATAATGACAAATTGGATGAATTTTTTAAAAATGCATCCATGTATAAATATAAAATACTCTACTTTGAAGTGAGGCCAACTTCATTTTACTTACTGGTCTACTTCCAAATCAGCTACAGGATTTTCAGGTCATTTGTTAATGATAACCCATACTCTTTGTATCTCCACAAATGATTGTTTTTAATTAAAATTATAGCTTGATAGATAATTTTACCATTTTATTTTTATAAATGACTTGACTTTTTAAAGTGTAATACCACCTTTTAATACAAAACTATCCTGAGAGTCATGCAAATATTATTATCTATATAGTACAGATGAGGATAATAAGTGTCTCAAGGGTCAAGTTGTTTTTCAAGGTCAAAGATGCCTAGTCTAACATTCTTTCAACTATATCAGGCTGTACAGAATGGAGGCAGAATATTTACCTATTCTTCTTTCTCCTTGAAGTTGGACTAAGGAAATATGTGGATTAGGAGTTTGAATTAGATAAACCAATTATGGGCTTTGGTCATAAGCAGCCTAATAATTTTACTTTCCTTGATAGTATGAGTTTTGGAATTAAAAGGACTTGGAAGCATAACTCAACTTTCAATAAAATTACTTAGCCTTTCTTCTTTCTAAATAAATAAATGAAGCAATGAATAAACAAACAAGTTATGCATACGTAAGAAAAGTGTTTTAAGAATTAATTAAGATAGTTAATATACATAGAGGGCTTTTTTGCAGATAACTGACTTATAACAAGCAGCTCTTTTACAAATAATATCCTTATTATTATTTGTAAAGCTGATACATTTTTAACTGCTGCACCTTAGGAAAAGAGAATTTTCCAGCAATTAAGCATTAGTTATTTGGATGCTACTCTTAAAAAAATAATTGTACCATTATGACTACTAGCAAAAATGTGATGATTAATACTACTTTTTCTTAAAATGCATTGCACAGCTATATTGACTAAAGTAGTGTTGATTCTTGTTAGACCTCTATTTATTGATTTTTTTTACTAGTATAAATAGGAAAAATTTTAAAATGTATAAAAAATCTTCAATTTTTCTCTGTCTCATTGTATTTGCAAATGTAATATGAAGATATTGAGTAACTGTTTCTGTAATAGTAAAAGTTTCTGAGAATATTTTAATCTTTGATTATGTTTATCATTGTAAAATAATCCAGGCTAAAGCATAACATGATTTCTAATTTAATTCTCTAAGAAAGATATGTATTTCTTTTGGCCTCATAATTTTTTTCTGTCTGCTTTATGATTTAGTATTCAAAAAAATTAATATTTAGTAAGAATAGAGTCCAGGTAAAAAGCTCCACTGAGAATGAAATCATCATTAACGAGGCAGGCTAATATGATAAAGCTTTCATAGATGAAAGTCAAGATAATAGGGTTCCTGTCCTAGCTCTGAGATTAGTTAGATATATAACTTAACTTCTTAAGCTTTAATTTTTCTAGCTATAAAATTACAGTGATTAATGAATAGGATCACAATAGTTGCTACACATAAAGTTTCTTTTCACTGCAGAATAGCTTATGTAAATAATAAAATATTTTTTAAAAGATAGCTGCTCTAAAACTGAATATCAAGATCAAGGTTACATATATTTTTTAACATGAGTGATTTAACCAGTCATTTTTCATCTTAGGTCAATTCATACTTCTAATGTATAGCATTAACTGATGTTTTTAAAAGGCTGCCAATCAAAATAGTTATATTCAAAAGAAAAAAATTAATGGGTCACATTAAATGAGATTTATTTTTCTTATTTAACACACCAATATTATGTAAGATATTATATATTGTATCCTATAAATATTTTATTCCATGTTATGATTTACTTATTATCTAATGTGGTGGGATAATTTTCTGCAATTAATCACAATGACTGTTGTGTTTTGTCTCCATCCCATATGACTTAACAATTCTTGGCCGAATGGCTTACAGAGTCAGAAATTAATTAGAAAGGGTCTAAGAATATATATTATATAATTCATAATTAGTTAACAAATAATTTAAATGACAAACACAAGCTAAAAGTTTGGTTGATACGTGATAGAATACATTAGACCATTGAAGTACAATGGTATCTCATAGATACCATTGATAGAAATAGCTCAAATTTGGGTATGGCTCCTAGTAGAACAGGTAGAGATTGTATGAGGAATTAGTTAGGAATTATCCTGAATGAATACTAAAATATCATTTAGTTATTTTATACTATCAAAATACAGGCCTTCAAGATATATAAATTAGGATTCCCTCTTTAAAATAAATATTAAATGCAGGCTTGAAGGCAATGTATTTTATGATACTTTTTGACCAATGAATACATATATTCAAAAAAAGAGTGATGAGCATAAAAGTTAAATCAAGCTGGTTATTTTTCTTCAGATACTGTCTTTTTCAAAATAAATATATTGCTAAATACATGGTTTTAACTTTAAAAATGAAGCTAAATATGTCAGTGATCAATGGGGAGCATGATTTCAACTACATTTCTAATATAAAAGAAATCTGTGCTTCTCCAAATGTTGTCATATCATGTTATTATAAAAATATATCCTTTAATTAGGAAGTTAAGCTGTAAAGAATAAATATTCTGTAACATCAACAATGATATTCTTGAAAACGTTTATCTGTGGACTATTTATGTATTTTCTTATTACTCTCAAAATATAAAATAGAGCCCTTTACAAAAAGAGCTCTATAAAAAAGGCAATGTAAATATGGCCAAGTTGATACTATCAAGATTTCCAGATCAACATTGTTTCAGGAATTAGAGTTGTGTAAATATAAATTGCCTCATTAAATATAATGAATTTTATAAAGAGTTTTACTAATTTAAATGCAATTATACATGCTAACAGCTCAAAGATTTAAATTTTCATTTTCAGGAATCTTCTATTTGGTTAGTGCCACCATACCATCCAGACACTGTTTAGTAATCTTTTGAAACTTACTAAAAGAGGTTTTTAATAATGGTTAGTATCCTTGTGCCTTTCTTTTTTCTTTTTGTAGTCTGTTATATTAATGTGGAGAAACATTTTTATTGTTGTTTTCAACCTAAGGAACTTACCTTATTTATTGACACAGTGCATGGGTTTCTACCCCAAAGAGTGATTTAAAAAGCAAGATAGTTCTTTTTCTCTCTCTTCTTCCACTCCAGCTTTTCCTCTCCTCTCCTCTTGCCTCCTTCTCCTTCTTCCTTCCTTCCTTCTTCCCTTTCTTTCTTTCTTTTCTTTTCTTTCTTTCTTTCTTTTTCTTCTTTCTTTCTCTTTCTTCTGTCTTTTTCTTTCTCTCTCTTTCATTTATTTCATTCTTCTTTTTTTTTAGTATAAACAGGGAAATGACTTTCAGTGCACTTGGGTTTTTAGACTTATTTCACAATCCAATAAGAAGATTTAAAATAAATTTCAATCACTATATAATGTATAAAAGAAAGTTTATCTCTATTGAATGATAATAAGTTAGAATTTTACCTAAAAGTTAAACATGGTAAGTTTTGGGCAATGCATAGCACAGGGAAACAATTATATTTCACAAAATGCTGTACAGTTTCAGCTTTAGAAACTTACATAAATTAAGTTATGGAGTTTACCTTGTAAACCTCTAAAGAATAGAAAATAATATATATTTGCTTTAGTATCATAAATGAACAGTACTTTATGATATCATTACATTTGCTTAATTTGCCACCTTAATTCTAAAATCTTGCCCAAATCTAAAGATTATTGAGTTTTATAATGGGTTAGAATTATTCTATAAATGAGAAAGAACCTGTTGTCCCACAGTGACTTTATCAACCTAAATAAACCTATTTTTCAGGTACACTTACATTGATAGATAAAAGAGCTGGCAAAATTCACCTTATTCAAAGAGAAAATTAATAAAATTTATACTTTTTGTTATGTAATCAAGACCATTGATTGACACATGAAAGATTGTTTGATTAAATTTTTAGTTTCTGATGGCTTTGTAGAATAAATAAAGACGATAATGACAATGGTGGTTTACATGTTTACAATTTTGAGATAGTTGTAAAATTTGTAAATATAATTTAAGACAAATTCAAACTCTAAAATATAATACTATTCTGGTCATTGATTAGAATGTACTTTTTTTAGAGTACATTTTATGTTACTCAGTAATATAAATTTAATATATAAAACTGCTTAAAATAGTTTTAAATGTTCTTATTTGCAGTCTGAACTAAGTATGGGGTACTAAAATACAGAGTTTACCTCTTAACTTACTAGAAATAATATTGAGTCGTTTCATAGTTGACCGTGTACATACATATGTAAGATTTTTCCTAAGAGTGTTAGTTGCTTAGACTACTCCCTTAGTGTAGGCAAATTATCAATTAATATTTATACTCTATTCTTTTTTGAAACTGATGTAACCAAAATGTCTGAAAATTGAGATTGCCAAGAAGGCATCATACATTTTTGAAGATTTGGGAAATTTATTGGTTTTGAATGAAGCCTTATTTCAAACAGTCCAGTGTTAACCACATCCTATAACAGTTTTAAATGTCAAGGGGAACAAGTTTTGACCATGTTATGTCATCTAATTAATTCTTCTGTTAAATGTTTCAACAGAGAGCCAAGACTAAGTTACCTCAAGACTATGTATTCCTCCCTATTTTGGAGTCAGTTTCCATTTCTACAGTGTTGTCATCATCACCATCTTCATCATCATTATCATCATGTTCTTAATAAGTACATCTAATAGTAGGTATTAAGCAACAAGAAACACTGTTTCCATATACTGGCTGTCAGGTGCCACACTAATCCTTTAGTAGAAATATAATTCATGAATTGCAGAACTGCATAATTTAACACATAATGCATAATGCATGCCAGTGACTCTGTAGTTAATGGGGTATTCACAAGCCACATTTAATCATCACCCATTACAAGTGCTAATAAATTAATATTTTTATTAATTTAATGTTATTAAACAAATGCTAAAGTTTTGCCTAATTTAATTAGGTAACTTCTATGCAGTATATTTTTGCTAGGCTTCTAAACCTAAAATTTTTTTAAGCAACTGAATTAGAAAAACTGTTATATAAGAATTAAAATATTAGGGTCCTGTGTCGCTATTATTGTTAATTCGGTCAACATTTAAAGAGCTCATGTGTGTACAAGCAGTGCCTTGAGAACCTGATCTCTGCTATTCACAATTCAGTGAGAGGGATGCATAGAGGGCCCAGAGGCCAGACAGAAAAACGGGAAAATGAATGGAAAATACTGAGAGGATAAAACAAAATCAAGTTGTGAAAACAAAATAATGTGCCTGGTCATTTGGAAAGGGCTTCCTAATTAAGTTAAAACTTGAGCCTTGTCTGAGGTAGGGGACAAAGTCGAGATGATGTGAAAGAAAGAACTCAGCAGGGTACCAGAGCAAGGAGGAACAATGGAAAAATATTAATGGAAGTCCCACCAGTAAAGGGAGTATGAGGGGAGAGAGAGAGAGAAGCAGTGGGGAAGTGGGAGAGGACTAGATCAGAGAAGTCATGATGGAAAAAATAATAGATTCACTTTGACTTGTTTCCTAAAGGCGAAAATGCTATTAGTAATTGATATTTTAAAAATAGATTATCCTGGTAGTTGTGAGCCTTTATGGAAGAGTAGGGTAGATGTAGAGTTAGGAAGACCATTAAGGGAACTCTTTAAGGAGCCCATCAAAGAAAAATTAGGATATAGCCAGAGATTGACAAGAAGGTAATAGAGCAGTGTCAAAATCATAAAACTGGATATATCAGAATATCCTGCTGGAATCTTAGGCGAGACATTTGGGAAACTTGTAGAAAGTTATCCACCCTTTCTCTGAATTAGTTTTGTCTGACACATAGGTGCCTAATTAATCCAAAGTATGTTTTGACTGGCACAAACTATTATGCAAACAATTTTTTTCAAATGTATTGTTAACATATAAAATTGTATGTATGTATAATAAACAACATATTTTGATGTATATATACATTGTGGAATGATTAGATATGTCTAATTCGCAAATGCATTACCTCACATATTTATTATTTTTGTAGTGAGAACACTTATTCACTCTTTTGGCACTTTTGAATAATATATTATTATTAACTGTAGTGGCCTTGCTGTGGAATAGAGCTCTTGAAATTTTTCTTCCTGCCTAATTGTAAATACATATCAGAAAATGACACACATATGGTTTTAAATATTTTCATTATGTTCTCTTGGAAATAGTCTAAGTTAACAATCAATAAAGCAACTAACGCATAAATAAGTCTTCACATGCATATTTGATTAGATGGACTTCATTATATATTTTCATATCACTTTTTAGGTTTTGTAAATTTTTATACCTGCTCATATATTTTGTTGATGTCTACTTTCTTGGTCCTTGCTCACACGAAAACCCAACCCTCTGAGTTTCAACTACAATATGCAGTTGGTTCATGGATCTGATTCATATGTAATTAACACACATGTATCTCTATCGGGTGAGGAGAGAGACTAACAAAATTTTGTTTCATATATATGACTCTATATTATAAATTTTGAGGAACTATAATAATATGCCCCAGATAAACAGAGGTTCTAGCAAATCTATTTCCTATGAGATGGGAACTAAGACAGAAAAAACTCATAGGGTCATATTTTTTTCATGTGATAAATTATCAACTTTCAATTATTAAGTTAATGATGACACAATAGTTAATATTTGTTTGTAGATGTCTAACATGCTATAATTTGTCATTTCATGATTAAGTCATATTTGTTTGTAATCACTGTCAATGTTTCTATAGGCATAATCACAAAAAAGACATAATGAAATATCAGAAATTGTTTTCCATATTCTGTGTCTGTGTGAGTGCTATTTTTGTTTTGAGATGTACAATGAAGAATCAATATTCAAAGAACATTTGCGCATCTCATGTTATGATCTGAAAAGTAGTATGTTTTTTCTATTTTTTTGTATGAAGAATGGATTTCTGGTATAGAATTGTCTTTGTATTTAAATTTTCAAGTAGATTTCTATCTCATGCTAATCAATTTTATATAATGTCATAAGAATACTTTATGTACTATATATGTAATATATACACAACTAGTTATTTATTTCAGAATCAGGTGGAGATTTTCTTTAAACTAGCCCACTTTTATAGAATATTATTTAATTATGAGTTGAGTGTTCAAAGTGTGACAATTTTTTATAGCTTTTACAATGAAAAATTTCAGACCTTTAAAGATGTTATGTGACAAGTCTGTTGAGAATATTAATATTGATCTTGGACAGTTACAGCTTATGTATTTTATAATATTTAATTTTTCTGTGTTCTTCTGTAGAGGTCCTTCTGTAGTGCCATGGTAGAAGAATTGAGGATGTCCCTGAAGTGCCAGCGTCGGTTAAAACATAAGCCACAGGCCCCAGTTATTGTGAAAACAGAAGAAGTTATCAACATGCACACATTTAACGACAGAAGGTTGCCAGGTAAAGAAACCATGGCATAAAGCTGGGAGGCCAAACACCCAAGCACAAACTGTCGTCTTTTTCCAAACAATTTAGCGAGAATGTTTCCTGTGGAAATATGCAACCTGTGCAAAATAAAATGAGTTACCTCATGCCGCTGTGTCTATGAACTAGAGACTCTGTGATCTAAGCAATTGCAATGATCAGACTTGATTTACAAGCATCACGGATCAACCAAGTTACACGGGGTTACACTGTTAATCATGGGTTCCTCCCTTCTTCTGAGTGAATATTACATGCGCATTTTGTGGCTGGTTTCAAATGCAGTCCAGTGAGAAATTACAGGTTCCTTTCGAAGCTCAACTCTTGCCAGGAGATGGAATATCAATGCCCAACAGGGCAACCAATAAAAGTGTCACTAAGAATATAAATATTTGGAATCAGCAAAAACTGTAGTGTTACAGGAAACAGTACAGTCTTCTGAACACCCAGATCATAGAGATGATGATGTTACTAGCCCCCAACTAGTCAGTATAATTATCGTCTGAATACACGTATGTGTTTATAGGATGTGAAAAAATGTGATGCAAAACGAATTTGAATCCCATGGCAGGTGGAATATAAAGCAGATATTCATTACTTATTTTTCTTTTCTTTTTTGTTTTTGGACAGTCTGTGTCACTGATGGAGATAAAAATGTCAATGATCAAGGCAATAATGCTTTTCTTAAGTTCCCTAAGGCAGAAGATTAACATGCAACTCTACCAGATCCCTTCCTATTCCCCCAACACCCTTTCTCTAACCCCATAAACCAAATTAAAAAAAAAATTGGTTCAGTGATTCTGATTAAAAGGATAATCTTTTACAATCTTTGTCTTAAGTTGTATAAAAGGGCTGAGTATTGGCTGTATGGAAGACTAAAACTTTCATTCTAACATTCAGATATAGCGATCCAAACCCTTGTTCCTGCTGTAAATGAACTTGATGAAGCATGGGTAGATCTCAGTGATACGAGAAAGGGGACTGGTCATCTATAGAAAAATCTGTGAGAGAACATGGAAGTGGACTGCATTTATCAATACAGTCACAATGTTAAATGAACAAAATTCTTGAACAGTTTTTTTTCAAAAAATGTTCAGGTTTATTTGTGGAAATGCAAGATTTCTATGAAAATAGTTTTTGTATGGAAATTTTTGTAATACTTTTTATCAACAAAACAAGAACATGTGTTCCTGTCAGGGGTGTGATGTCAAGCATGAATGGTAGTGCGTGTGCACCACCAACGTTTGGTGAAAACTATTTTTATCAAGAAAAAAGGAATCATAGAAGAGAAATATTTTCAAGTTAGGTAATATAAAAGCTAGGTGCACTACCACCACTGCTTACCATGCCACACCCCTGGTTTCCACGAGGCTGACAACATACTGTAATGAACAATTGTGTGTAAAATGGTAAAAGACACAGACCTCTTGACAACATTGTGATAATAGTTGAGTGCACACAGTTTGCTGTTTGAATCCAATGCACAAAATTTAAAAAAATCATTAAAATTATGTTCATTTTACTTTCAGCTTTGTCTTTCATTTTTCTCTTGTATGTGTAATGAATGCACCATACATTCTTTACATTAAAAGAAGCATACATCCTGAATATTTCTAGGTCATTAAGGATGGCCACTTCCCAGCTACCTGAGGAAAAGAAGAAGAAAGCTTGGGGGAGGATCTACTCAGATCTAGGAAAAGCTGGACTGGGATACAAAAAGTAATCTTTAGGTTCAGAGCCATTAAAATAAGATGAACAGTAGTTCTAGAGGTGACAGACATGATATTACCTTTTCTATGGGTGGATATTGACTTTGTATATTGGGTTGTATAAGACCATACAGTGATAACTGATATTTAAAGTTCAACTCTTAACCTATTTCATAATGCCTTGCACATTGATAATTCAATGTAACTCAGCAAAACACAGAGTGAGAGATAGACCTAATATTACACTTAGTAATGATGTGGCATAGATATTCACATACAAATAGGAACTTTTTAAAATCATAAATTATAATATATACTTTGCTAAGCAAAACAATTATAGTCAGAATCACTAAGAGAAAGAAAAAATTAAAAGGAGAGCTCTGTGAAGTAGTTTTTTAACTCACAAAACTTACATAATCAAAGTTCCTGATGTCTAAATTAGATTAAAATTAAATATCCAAGTGCTTTCTAAATTTATAATCTCATGGTTATTTTAAGTTAAAATTCATATGTCAATGATATTATCTCAAAATATAATTTTAGTTGCACAAAGCACTGTTAACAATCTCAGCATTGGTTTGTTTGGTGGTAAATATCCTCAAATAACATACTTCATGAAAGTTCAGATTTTGGATAATATTAAGATCTTTATCACCCAGATTCTCATTTGACTTTAAAGCACTTTAAAAACTCAGTTTTCTATTATATTATCCAATCTTATATGCTAGGACAACCGTAATTATTTTTAATTAATCAGGAAATAGTTATTTAGATTTTTGCAAAAGTTTGACAATTATTTAATTCAATTAAATTAGTGAACTTTGAACAGTGTAAAAAACTTGCTGCACTCAACTTTACAAGTAATATAGAATATATAAACAATGTATTGTATTACTATTCATCAATGTTCTAAAAGGTATCTACATTATTGCCAAAACAGATACTTTTCTACTCCTGGGCTTATGCAATATGAGGTATTAACCTTAATTCTAACAAAATTATAATTACTTTCAAAGTAAAATTTAACTTTTAAGGAGCATCTCTTCACTGGGAAGGCAGTATATTGGAGTAAGTTTATTCTCTAAAGTACACTGAAATTGCAAGAAGGAGAGGAAGAGAGCACTTTTTCTAATCAGCAACATAACCTGAGACTCACGGTCATCAATGGAGGCATATATACCACAACTAAATAACCCTAATCAGGATGAAAACACTAAAGATTTATATTCCCATTTAACACACCTAAATAATCTGTACCACTCTAAGAACACCAGAGAGATATATTCAAATGTTTACAACTGAACAACCCTAACCACTATGGAACCCTAAGAGGATACACACTATTTTACAAATATGTGAAAGGGATAATAATATTTTATTGATTGCAATGTTTTAAATATTTTGCGATTAAGTTGTATTTTAAAAATATAATGTCCTTATTGCAATTATAGAATGAGTGTATCTATAAAGCACTAATGATTTCATAGCATTTTTATCATGACAATGCTTTTAAATGCCTGTTTGTTAAAAATATAATATGTGGAAAAACGTATACAACACATGTGTGCAACAGAATCATGGCACCTAACTGTAATGCGGTCCCAAAGTACCTGTTCAGAGGAAGTAGGCTGTTCCATGTATTCAGATTATAGGCTTACTCTGGCTTATTTATAACTCTTAAGTTATAAATTTAAGCAGAATACTTACATAGAGAGAAAAGAGTACCCAGTCATTTTAGAGAACAGGTTATGAAAGGTACAAGAAGAACTTCAACAGTGTGTGACCAAGCAAGGTGTGAATAATAATGTGGGCCAGGCTTAGCTGCAAAATTTGTCTTTGGGTTTAAAAGATAGTACAATGGCAGTGAGGACTTTGTTTATAACAGCCCTCAGTGCATCTGTAATTTGAGTCACACTACTTCAATATGGACTGATGGGTAGGCCTCTGTGTCTGCAGCACAAATATTAATGCAAGATTCATTTCCACTCTCACCTTCTGGTGATTCCCCTTGTCCCTCTCCATGGTGAATCTCCTTTATGTCTCTAACATATCTTCTCCCTTTCCTTCATTTACTATTTTTGGTGTCTTCTACAGAAGGGGTGCCTGAAGTCCATTTTTATAAGATAGTTCATGTCTGAAAATGCTTTCAATATACCCTTATAAATAATTAATAGTTTTTCTAAATATGGAATTCTAAGTTGAAAAAATATTTTCCTGCATAAATTTGAAGGCACTCTACTGTTTCTTTTTATTATTATTATTAGTCTACTGAAGAAAACCTGAAGTTACTCAGATCCATGATTCTTTGTATGTGATTTATAAAATATTAACTCCTCCCTAAGTTTGTATGATCTTCTCTTTATCTTTAGCATCCTGAATAACCCCAATCATAACCGTGTATCTACTTTCATCCATTGGGCTGGGGTCATGCTGATTTTTAAATTTTCAGTTTTAGGAAAACCTTCTGGACTATTTCTTTGATGATTTTTCCTCCTTCTTTCTCTATTCACTCTAAACAACTCTTCTAACATTGGACTTGCTGAACTTTTGAGTCTAAATTTATTTTTGCTCTCCTAATCCTCATTTTTTTCATTGTTATCTTGCAACTATTGTGTTGAGTTTTTCATTTCTGCCAAACTGTTTTAAATTCTGTGGGTTCTTGTTTTATGGCTGTGATATATCTTACATTTTTGAAGACATTACTAGTAATCTTTTGCTCTTCCTTCTTCCTGAAAGATGTTTCCTTTCAGTTGCATTATTCTGTTTGCTTAGTTAGATTTCTGTCTTTCATATTTGAAGTTTTCTTCAGATGTTTGTTAATTTTAGCATCCTGGTTGTGATGAAGAAAGAAAAACTAAAATCTGTTTTTGAAGCTCCATATCACTCTACAGCAGGATGGGGAAGAATACTTACATAATTTGAGCGTTACCGTAGATTAATCTAGGTGGCCTTTTTGCTAAGGAGTCTTTCAAAATGTCCCTATCTTAGGATCTTTCCTTTTGGGCCTGTTAGATTCTACTGAGAAGTGGCTTTTACTTTCTTGGCTAGAGATTAAGGCTCCAACTGCCAGTATTCTGCTAAACATCAATTAAGAGAGTTTAGGATCTCTGCATTCTGCATTCAGAATGATTGTGGTCATTTAATCAACTTATTTTAAGTATAAGACTCAGTGTTTCAATTGAATCTGGCGTTCTCCTTTAGAGATTTGCTGGATTTGTAGACAGCAAGTTCCTAGGAGTGAAGAAGGAAATAATACAGGATCCACTATTTTAAGCTACACTGAATACACCTGCCTTGTTTTAAGCCCCCTCTTATACTATCAGTTATTAATGTGCTTTGTACAGCTAGTTCCTGTGCTTTTTGAGGATTCTGTGATGTAACATTGATCCTCAGCTTTTTCCACTGCCCATTTGGGATTCTGTTCTTTCATGTCTACTTAGGTAACTATAATATTTTGTGTGTTTTTCTGCTTTTATACTTTTGTCGAAATTTTCTCCTTTCTTATTCTCCTTGTTCTTAAGGTTTTATGCACTTAAAAAATCTTTTTACTGTAATTGTCATAGTTGAGTAGGGAGCAACATTAGATTCACATATTCAATACTTCACCATTACCTGGCGTACACTTGTGTTCTATAATGTTTTAAAGATTTTTTTTTAACATCTATCTTTTGTCTCAGCCTCTAATTTAAGGCCATTAAATGACTTAAGATAGCTGCTGTGGCTCCAAACGTTGTATCCATATTTCTATCAGAGGAAGTAAATAAAAGGATAAAGAGTCTTGCTCTTTCCCTGTAAAGATACTTTCCCCAATGTTCACATTCCTCTAATCAGAAATCAGTCATACGCCCATCTAGCTGGAAAGTAGAATGGGAAATGTGGACTTTAATTCAGACAGTATTCTGCCAGCTAAAAGTTAGGGGTTCTATTAATAAGGAAACGATGTAAACAGACATGAGAAAACAAATTGCAGCCTCTGTCATTCTTGGTATTTTCTGGTCTCTCACTCCAGCTCATCAAACTCTACCTTATTCTGTTGACTCCCTACTTTGTTCATTTACTGTGCTATGTCAACAATTCTCTTCTTCTCAGATTCACTCATATCTTGTTTTCATTTATATATCCTATACCTCTTTCCCTAAGGGAAACCTAGATTTTCCCTTATGATGCCATTTGTCTTAAAACATGATAAAAGAAAGAAGTTGGCAATCATCTCTTTGCTCTGCAAAATATCTTTCATTTAGTTATCAATAAATATGTACCTTATTACTCTAATTTTCAAGATTTTTTTCTTTAAAAGTCATGATTAACATTGGCCTGTGGCCTGCCACCATTAATTATGTATGCATTCATTTATGTTAAATAAAATCAGCAGACATACATTATAAACCAGATTTTGTGTTAGATAGTTGGTATACAATGATGATCAAAAATAGACATGGCACTGGCTTTCATAGTTTAGACTCTAGGAGAATGAGCTTTATTAAATAAGCTACTAAATATATAAATCTAAACTGAAATGTGCTGTCATAAGAAGTTCTCTACTAGAGGTGGCAGCTCATGCCCATAATCCCAGCAACTTCAGGAGGCTAAGGCAAGCGGATCACCTGAGGTCAGGAGTTCGAGATCAGCCTGATCTACATGGCAAACCTTGTCTGTACTAAAAGTACAAAAATTAGCTGGGTGTGGTGGCAGTGCCTGCAATCCCAGCTACTCAGGAGGCTGAGACAGGAGAATCACTTGAACCCAGGAGGGGAAGCTTGTAGTGAGCTGAGATCGTGCCCCTGGACTCTAGCGTGGGTGACAGAGTGAGACTCTGTCTCAAAAAAAAAAGTTATCTTTTTAGTTAGATTCTGGTGAATAGTGAAACTTCCTTCACTAGAATCCAAGCAGTAGAGTGTAATAGCTGAAAATATGAAAAGCTTGTTCATCTTTATAAAGGGCACACAGAGAAGTATCTAGTTGTATACTGCAATACGTTATAGATTTTTGTCTTTCCCTCAGGAGTGTCTAACTTCTATTGGCTTTAAACCTTGGCATAGGGTAGGATTCTTCCAGGTATGGCGACATAAACTATGCTATTAGTACATTAGTGGCCTCCCATTACTCAGTTTGGCAATTTCCCACTATATGCAAAATATGACACCATAACTTTACCTAAACTCTTTCCTGACCTATACTAGTCCTATTTATATTGAATATTTTCCTTTGTTCTTACTAGGTACAATAAATATTTCAATAGTACTTTTTAAAAAGTTTCTTGCTTTTCTTGCAAGGTAGAAGTTAACTGTGCTGTAACAACTGACTTTGGAACACACAGAGTCAAGGCTCAAATATTTAGACTTTTCCTAAAAGTTTACAGAAAAGTACATTTGAGTCTTTTTCCACAGGTAATGGGAAGTAAAGGTATATGGTTGTACAAGAGTTTATAATAAAGGAACCTTATTTTAACTAGAGAAATGGAGTAGACTTCTCTGAAGAAGTGACGTTTGCATTGAGATATGAGTGATGAGAAGCAAGTTCTCAACAAAAGAGAGTTTCCCAGATTCTGACAAAGTTTACATAAAAGTTCTGTGATAAGAGGAAGCATGGCATGTTCTTGAGAAACTGAAAGACAATGTTGATAGAGCACAATAGCATGACCCTATGTAATAGGAGATGCATTTAAAATATAGGTAGGGACTAGATCTTAGCAAGGTCATACAGATGACCTTAGTGATCTGATCCTTATCCAAAAGGCAATGGAAAACTGTTTAAATCTCTTACTCAGAAGGAAGATTGTTAGATAATATCTGCATTTTATAAAGACCACTGAGACAGGAAATTGGAGAATGGTTTAAAAGGTACCACAGTGGATAATGGAAGATTTTTTTAGCAAGCCATATCAGTAAGTTCTGGTATGACATGTTAGTTTAGATTAGACTCAATGGGTAGCAGTGAAGATAAATAGAGAGAAACAGATTAAAAAAATAATTAGTTGGCAAAAATTCACATTTCATGGTGAATTAAATAATAAATATAAATATGGCTAACAATTGTTTTTCTGTAACTTATAATGAGTGCTTTGCATAAATTACCTCCTCCCATTCTAGGAACAAACCTATGAGGCAAGAACTGAGGTTATCACCATTGTATAGCTAAGGAAATTACTGACAGGAGAATTTAAATAAATTTCTTAAAGAAGAATTACAGTTTTCAAACTCAGCCAGAATGACTCTGATATTCTTACACTATATTTGGTCACAGTAAAAAACTACAATGACATTGCAATGGCTTATCAAAATGAAGGCTTATTTCTCATTCATGAAAATTCTGCTGTGGGTTTTGAATGTCTCTCTCTGAATATTGTCATCTGTGATAGTTCAAAATCCAGGCTGCTTCAATCTTTCAATTACCTCATCTCACTATGAAGCCTCCTTTTTGGTCACTCTCAGGGCCATTTGGCAGGACCTAGTCACACGGTCCTCACCTACTTCAAGGAGTTCATGAGCACTGTAGGGAGTTGTAGTCTGGAAGGAGAGGACAAGTGATTTCCTGAAAACTAGTGATGCCAACGACACTGTGCAATTCTGTACCAGATTCATGGCTTTCTCACATGCTATTATCATCAACTGAAATAGGAAATGGAATAAAATTTAATAACTTTTTAGATTTGAATGGAAGAGGATGCATTTCGGTTTTAGAGACATCTTGAAAATCTAAGCAAAAATATTTTGTAGGAAATTAATCACAATGCATGAATTAGAGTTTGGTAGAAATACATATATATCAAAGTCAGTATCTTAGAGATATTAATTGAAGTAGTGAATGTAAACAAGATTGTCTCAGTAAATAATACCTTCTAAGAATAAATGAGAGTCTAGAAGAAAGCATTGACCATCTCTAAATTTTAACTGTTGGGTAAGAAGGGAAGGTTTACATAGAAGATAGAGAAATAAGACTATGGCATTTAAAAGGTTAGCATTTTTCCATGCTACCCAAAGAGAGACTGATAGAAAATTGTCTGCAGCCCTTAATGTCCTACAGATGGAAAATGAAGATTTTCTCAGCTTCCTTGCTGTGGGAACATGATTAAGTAACATTAAACCTGCCTTTGAGAAGAAAAGTAATGGCATTTACATTGTAATACAAAGAGTATCTGGGAAAAGCATCTGCTGGCAGCTCGGACCATTGCTGACAATGGAATCAAGCTGAAGTCATTGTCGTATACTCCTAAACACTGGCTAGAATCTTGTACTGATGTCATTTGGGCACATCACTTCTAGAACATTCACCAACCAACCCAGGCAAAGAGGGTTCTTGGCTTAGTCTTCCCACCATTGCTTTAAGTAACAGTTCCATATATTATTTGGAAGTTGCCATACTGCACAATAAGGAAGCTCACCCAGCAGGTCAAATATGGTCGATGCTGGCCTAGGAAGTCTGCACTATCTATGGCATAATTTTCTATGAACACGTATGAAAGAAATGCCTGATCTCTACTTACATAGAGGTCATACCTGTACTTATAAAGAGATCTACTAGAGATAGAAAAGGAAGAACAGGTTCCTGCTGTTAAGGCTGTGTTCAGGAATGGTTTTAGGATGAATACGCCACTCCAAATACTACATTTTCTACTGTTCAACCAAGATTGCATATTGGTGTAAAGGTGTGCAGATATCTTATTTTTTATTTTTTATTTTTTTGGGTAATTTGCTACTGAAGACTGGAGTGCTCTGCTAGTGAAAAAATACTAATATCTGCTTAGGCCACTGAATAGATAGATATAATCAGAGTATATATTTACAAATTTTCAGAGAAACTCTGAGACTATGAAATAAAATTCATAGAAAATAACAGTTATAGTTATTTTATTATTACTATTGTTTTGTAGAGATGAGATCTTCCTATGTTGGCCAGACTGGTCTTGAACTCCTGGCCTCAAATGATCCTCCTATCTCAATGTCCCAAAGTGCTGGGATTACAGGCATGAACTATGGTGGTTGGCCCAATAACAGTTTTTTAAAGCAAACCACCACCACATCACCACCATCACCAATATTGTAACCCACAATAGTGACCCAGTAACTGAGGCTTTTTGCACCAAACCCATTTTGGTAACCCCCAGATCTACCCACATCTTTGCTTTCAGTGCCACAAGGAATATACTCTCACTTTCAGTTATCAAACTCTGAAATTACTGTCTCTGAACAAAAGCTCCTGTTTTATCTTTTTTACTTTTTCGTTCCCCCAGAAGTCTTTTACTCTCATTTTCACCTCGTGTCTTCACCATTCTCAACCTTTTCAATAATTTCATTATATCTCTCCTTCTTCTATTTACCTCCAGGAGAAACACAGTGGAAATAAGAATTTGCAGAGACAGACAAAAAGAGAACACGTATGATACTCTGTCTTTGGAAGCATCTGGTTTAAACTTATGTTACTAAGAGTTGCTTATATTTTTTTTCTGATGATTCTTATTCATTGTTTTATACTGCCACAAATATCGATTAATAGATATGAACCTACTATAAATTATTATTTATCTATTATCCAGTTAGTATTTAAGAATGTTTTAAGTTATAAACTGTGCTAGTATATATACTTTTGTATAAGTCTTCTGATATCTTGGGTTAAAATTTTATATATGTACATGTGTATCCCAGCCTTGGTTTATGTTTATGTAACACTGGCAAAGCTGCTGTACCAATCAGCACTTTAACAATCAAAATATAACAGAATCTGATAATACATTCCTTCTTCAACCTGTGTTCTTGTCAGATTTTTTAAAACCGGTCTTGTTTATCAGATATACGCAGATGCCATTGTGGTCTTGATTTTCCTTTTGCTAATGATATTTTCGAATGTATATTAGCTACATGTGTTTCATATTTTATGAAATGTCTATTCAAGTATTTTATCCATTTTCCCATTGACTTATTTTTCTTAATAATTACTAGAAGTCTATGTACTATTGATATTATCTAATCTGTTATTTTATTTTACTTGCTGCAAATTTTTCTTTCACATATGTTACCTCGGTACAATTCAAGCCCAGCATAACAGTATTTTAGCCAACAGCTAACCGCGTGTCTGGCTATGAAATTATAATGACCATACCATGTAGCTTAGGTGTATAGTAGGCTATTTCATTTAGGTTTGTTCTCATGGTGTAGATGGTTGTGAAGTACACAGTAGCACGTTTGCACAATGGCAAAATTGTCTAACGATGTATTTCTCAAAATGTATCTCCATCATTAAGTGATGCACAACTGTATTTTTCACTTTCTTTAAAGTGTGTTTTCATGAATAGTTTCGCTAATTTTAATGTTACCAAATTTGCCATCTATTATTGCACTTTTAGCAGTTTTGATACACCATTTAAAAATGTTTCCTTTAATAACAAATGAAATTTATTTATATGTTTTTCCAAAAAATTTAAAAATTTAGTTTATGGTTTCAGTTTTAATTCAAATTCAATATGTGCATTCATTTTTTCCCATCTGCATAATCATTTGCCTTTACTGAATTTGTTGTCCAGTATCCCCTCTTAAGCGATCTGGGAAGCTACATCTGGAACATATCAATATTTCATTTGTACATGGATCTATATTTGGACTTTATTTTTAATTCCCTTTGAAAATTTATTGTTCATCATAGAAATATTGCACCAATTAATTACTATAGCATTATCATAGGATTTTACTTTATTCTAGCAGAGAAAATCCCCCTTTTTATTATTTGTCTTTAGAAGTAAGTTGGTACATCACCTAAATTTCAGATTAAACCAGCCAAGTTACACAAACGTGTTTATCATAACTGTTGGAGTTCTATTTGGAATAAAATCATATTTCTCTATCAATTTGAAGAGAATTTGTATCTGTTTGCTGCTATCTTCTTATCCACAAGCACTTGTCTTTTAAATGTCT
>CAUYQU010022721.1:0-90306 GCA_963574635.1 Cheracebus regulus
ACCCATTTTTAGACTGCATTATAGCCTGGGCAATAAAACAAGAATCCCAATCTCTCTCCCTCTTTCTCGTCCTCTTTCTTTCTCTCTTTCATTCTTTTTTTTCTTTCTTTTGCTGTTTCTTTTTTTCTTTCTCCTTTTCTCAAATAAAAAAAATAAAAAACAATAAAAAAATAAAAACTGTAATAATTAGAAGGTATAACATTGTCTATCTTCCAATAAGAGTATATTTCAAATTAAACTTCAGAACTAAGTACCAATGATGTGGCGGAGTCAGCTCATACCAGCTTACAAAGATAAATTATGTTTTCAGAAATTTTCTGAGCAGACTTTTTAACCTGCTATTATTAAAAATTAAATCATAGAAATATTCACTTGAATGAACAATACTAAAAGCAAAAGTAATCAACACGCAAAATGTATCACTTGACAATCATTACATTTTATATTATCTATGCTGTTATGTATACTGTCTCTTCTATCTGTATGTGAGATTACTATGCAGTGGTGACTTAATGCTCATCTCTTCCACCTCCACTTTCAGAAATGTCACACTGATAGCATTAAATAAATAAACCATGCACAGGAGTGTTTACACCACAAAAATTAGCAAATGCTACAAATCAGGAGTCTTTTTTTTTTTCGGTTTAATGCTAATTGCTGACCATTTACCAGCATATCCCTGACTAAAGTTTCCTTTGAAAATCAAGAACTAGGAAGCAATTTCATAATTTAGTGAAGGGGAGAAAAAACAGAGATTACCCAAGGCTAAACAGACTAACTTATACTCATTGACAGACTAACAAGGGCAGATATGAAGAAGCACCTAGAAATGCCACGTATTATTAAATCATGAATGATGAAACTGCACAGAACCTAAGAGAACTTCTTCTTCAAAGTTTCAATTTAACATATGAGAAAACAGAAGATTTCCTAATTACTTAATGGTTGAGTCAAACAAGATTTCAGGTTTAAATAGCAGAAGTGATCTTTCTTTTTTTTCCTTTTTCACTTTTAATTGCATTTATTTTTTGCTGAATTGATTCCCATGCCATAAGTTTTTGTTTCTTCAATTTCTTCTGGGATGTATTTTCTTCTATGCAATCTTCTCTTCTGGTTTAAGAACAATTTGTTCCTTTTCAGTAGGGATCACCCAGATGTGGCAGGGTGAGCTCATGTATGGATTCATCCAATCATGGGATCTGTAAGTCTGGCAGAGCATCTTAGGTGCTTTATCCACCTGGATGTGCTCAGTGATCAGAGAATCTACAATACATTGAAACTCAAGTTCAGCATTACTCTCTGCATTATTTAAGTATGTGCATCTAAAATTCTGCACATCTTTTTGGGCCACCAACCATGTGTCCAGCCCCACTGCTTGGCCTGGGCACAACTACCAATTCCATCATTGTAAGGCTGGTAATTGAGGTAATGGCATTACTTTTAATGGCAAAAACTGCAATTACTTTTGCATCACCCTAATAACATCTTTCAGATACTTGGTGGCCTTTCATAAAAGCATACCCTTGATATCCTGGGCAGTTTCACAAGTGTTCTTAAAGTGAACATGAAGATTTGAACTTCTTGATTTGCACAATTTTGTAGGGTTTTTCCAGATCAATAATATAGATAAGTATATAAATATACTTAAAAGTAAATTGACTCTCTAAATAATAAGATACAAATGTATTGAAGACCTGTTATGTGTTAGGTTGAACAACTTGGTGAGTACACATCATTATACTCATTTTTATAGAGTGAACTAAAGCTCAGGGAATTGTTATAACTTATCCAAGGTGACATGATTAATAAGTAGCAATTCTGGGTTCAAAACCAGTATTTCCTCACTCCAAAGCCTGTTTATTTATTTCCTTCCATCTTCCTCCTATGCCATTTTATCTCTTAAAATTCCATCTACAGGAAAAAAAAAAAAAAAACAGTACAAATGTTGCCAGAGTGCTATGAAATTTCTAGATCGTGTTTGTGCCTTTTGGCATTTTAGATCATCCAAGCAAAATTAAAATGTCAGTCATTTTCAAGGTCACCCATCATTGTAGATATTTGTCATTGTCATGAACTATTTATCCTGGAGGAAGTCCAGAGCAAACTTTAAAGTTGTCTTCCAAATGGTAGATATCCTGAACTAAAATACAAGAACTTGGGACGGTGTGAGAGAACACTCAAGGTAATGAAATGTGGCATCATTAGCACTCTAGCAAACTAACAAGCAAACTGACAGCACAGAAGAACAGAAAATTCACATATATTCCATTCTATTGTACTTTGATACAGCAAGAAAGAAAAAGGAACTAGAGGCAATGCGGAAAGGCTGGCAAATTTGAAACAAATTAAAGGCAATAACCTTAAATATAGTGATAATAGGTCTGTGGAATTCACTACTGTAGGACATCTTTAAATCAAATAACAATGCTGGACTATGGAGTGGATAATTTAATGACCAATAACCTTGCTGATGTTTTGGCTGAAGAAGATACACAACATCTCATGAGCCTGATCTGATCAGCCCAAGGGCAAGGAAAATTTAATTTTCCCATGAACCAGATAAAAATATTCATCAGAGTAACTAGAGCTTGCTTCTTCATATTACTAGGACCTACTTTTGGACTGAATTCCTAGCTCAGGTATTAAAGATTACTGTGCAGTGGTCCCCAAAGGAAAGTGATAGAATGATGTCAGGGTAAAAGATAACTTTAATTTCTTTCTCTAGTAATGGGGGTAAATTGCATTGAACCATTCTAATACCCTCTTGTAGTTGACAAAATTCACAAAATAACTTCCTCCAGGGTTGAATTCCAATCTCTGACCTTAGGAAGCTAAAGAGCATTAACCAACATGATTGTTTTATGTATAATACTAAAAACTTACAAAGGTACAGGCATGCATAAACAAAAACTGTCCTTCACTTTTCTCACCTATTGTGTCCCATGGGTCCTTCCATCTTAGTGCATAAAGATCCACATTAATTTTAGTCTGCTTACTAGTTTATAATATAAATAAAAAGTTTATATTAGAAAATATAGATAACTATAAAGAGCTCTTTGATGAAAGTATAAAGTATTTTTGCCCCTTTTTAAAGCATTGATAACAAACATTATTTTATGTATATTTCTGTTAGTATGTGCAATTATATTTGTATATTAAGTCCCTTTGAATGGAATTACTAGGTCAACGGGTACATGTATTTTCATTACTGACAGATGTTGCCAAATTGTGCAGAACAGTTACACCAAATGATATTCCCACCAACATAAGTGAGAATGTATGTTTCCCTCTCCCGAGACCAACTTTTTGATATTTTTATCCTGTTTAGTGAAAATAGTAATTATTTTTCTCTTTGATGATGTTTAATAATATGTGAAGCTGAACACCATTCTGCGTTACTTTACCATTCAAATCTTTTTAATTTTTTTCTATGTTGTAAAGGCATTTCCCTTAGGGATTTGTAATTATTTTTTAAATATTTTATATATTTGTACTCACTTAGACTTTCTAGGCATTAATTTTTGTCTACCTATTTTCAAGATCTTTTATATGATGATATCCAATAAATTAACCTACCCACAAAGTACTAAGATATTAAAAGGTTAAATTAAACATTATTTGGCTAATGTGAGTCTTTCTGATTTTTGCTATCAGTAATAATAGAGATGAGATGCAAAGGTGTCAATGCCAAATATTTGGAAAAAGGAAGATGAAATTAATCACACTGGGACAAAATAAATGTTATTTGTTTATTTACTTATTTATTTTAGAGGCAGGGTCTTGCTCTGTCACTCAGGCTGGAGTTGAGTGGTCTGATCATAGCTCACTGTAACCTCGAATTCCTGAACTCAGATGATCCTCTCGCCTTACTCACCCAAGGAGCTAGCACTACAAGTGTGTGCCACCACCAAGCCTGGCTAATTTATTTATTTATTTATTTTGGAGAGACAGGGTCTCTCTGTTTTGCCCAGTCTGATGTCAAACTCCTGGCCTCAATTGATCCTCCCACTTTGGTGTCTCAAGGTACTAAGGTTACAAATATTAGCCACTACTCCCAGCCCCTGGCAAATTTGTTGCTTTATTCACCTATCTGCAGATTTATTCAATGAACATTTTCTGAATACTTGCTGAGTGTCAGTTGTTTACTAGGTCTAGGGACAAAATCATTTTTACTAACCATAGTTAATGTATTTCTAATTATTTCCTAATCACAGAAAATATAATCAAGAAAAGTTTTACATCTTCAAGATGTCTGTGATTAATTAATATTTCTTTCTCTTTGTGCCCCTTAGAAATGAATTGAGATTCTGATAAGAACTCAAAATAAAAGCAGATATTTATTTTCCTTCCTTCTTTCCTTTCTTGCTCTCTCTCTTTCCCTTTCTTTCTTTCTTTTTCTCTTTCTTTCTTTTTTCTTTCTTCTTTCTCTTTACTTTCTTTTTCTTCTTTCCTTCTTTTTCTTTCTTCTTTCTCTTTACTTTCTTTCTTTTTCTTCTTTCTTTTGTCTCGCTCTGTTGTCAGGCTGGAGTGCAGTGGTGCAACCTGGACTTGCTGAAACATCTGCCTCCCAAGTTCAAGCAATTCTCCTGCCTCAGTCTCCTGAGCTGAGACTACAAGCATGTGCCACCACACCCAGCTAATTTTTTGTATTTTTAGTAGAGATGGGGTTTCACCATATTGGCCAGGATGGTCTTGATCTCTTGACCAGCCTCAGTCTCCCAAAGTGCTAGAATTACAGGTGTAAGCCATTGTGACCAGTCCAGAGATTTATTTTTTTTTTTGGATGGAGACTCCCACATAAAGTCTAGAGGTAGGCAGCACAGGTAGATATGGTATGTTTGGAGTCATGCTGTTTTCCTCTGTCATCTTTGTGCATCACTTTCATTTTTAATTCCCTTATGGTCAAAATATGGCTGCTAGACCTCCAGTCATCATAACTGTGTTTCAGACAGCAAGCAGGAGAAAGTAGCTGTGTGGAAAAAAAAAAATCACCTTCTGTCAAGGAAGTCAATTCCTCTAGGAGATTTTTTGAACTTTGTACACAGTGCTTGTCATTTTAATCTCACTGACCTCTTTTTTACCAACGCAACTTAAGAAAATAAGTTGTCATTATTAATGTTGTTTTTACTCTTTTTGCTTTACAAAAGAAAGATGGGAGCACACTGATAGTGAAGAATAAGATAATGGAATTTACGTAGCCAACTCTGTCACCACTATAGAATAAATTATTTTCTAGGACAGCAGTCCCCAACATTTTTGGCACCAGGGATCAGTTTCATAGAAGACAAATTTTCCGTGGACCTGGATTGTGGGGAATGGTTTTGGGGTGATTCCCATCTGGGGGTGAGGGGAGACACAGACAAATCATCAGGCATTAGTAGCACATAACCTAGATCTCTGGCATGTGCAGTACAGACAGCGTTCACCCTCCTACAAGAATCTAATGCTTCCACTGATCTGACAAGAGGCAGAGCTCAGGGGGTAATGCGAGCAATGCGGGGTGGGTATAAATGTAGATGAAGCTTGGCTAGCTCACCTCACCTGCCACCCACCTCTTGCTGTGTGGCCTGGATCCTAATAGTCCATGGAGGGATACCAGTCCCTGTCCATGGCCAAGGGGGTTGGAGACCTGTGCTCTAGGAGACCATCTTCCATTTTTCCTCTCCTTCAAAACACAAACATGAGGATACATATGCTACCCCTAACTTTGATTCCTATGTTGAGGTTGCCAGGCAAAAAAGACCCATGACCTAAGTTCAAGACAGAAGAGCCTCAGCTTAAAGCCAGGAACCTTAGGGCACCATGTCCTTCAGTGTTTTCTTTCTCACCTACTAGTTCTCTTCATCCTTCCTCCCATTCTTCACACAAAATAAGTCACTGAGTCCAAGCTGTTTTTCCCTCCTTTCTCTTTTTCCGATAACCACAAAAGTTTAGACCATATTAATTGAAGTAGTTTCCTGCTTCCTCCATTCTAGTCTTAAAATAATTCTTTCTAGTCCCTAAAAACGGATCTATCTTTTAAACATTATTTTCAGTAGGGCGCGGTGGCTCACACCTGTAATCCCAGCACTTTGGGAGGCCAAAGTGGGCAGATCACATGGTCAGGAGACTGAGATCATCCTGGCCAATATGCTGAAACCCCATCACTATTAAAAATACAAAAATTAACTAGGCATGGTGGCATGCACCTGTAATCCCAGCTACTCTGGAAGCTGAGGCAGGAGAATGGCTTGAACCCAGGAGTGAGAGGTTGCAGTGAGCTGAGATCGCACCACTGCACTCTAGCCTGGCGACAGAGAAAGACTCCATCTCAAAAATAATAATAATAATAAATTTAAACTTCTATTCAAAAAAGCCCTCATTAACTGTTTAAATACTACTTGAAAAAAAAAGATGATAAGTCTTATTCTGGTATATGAGACTATCCATCATTTTTCCATCTGATCTTGCTACTATGGTCCTCTAGAAATGCCTTGTTTATCCTATCCTCACTCTGTAACTCTCTTCATGCAGGTCCTTGTTCTCTCCTTGCCAAGTCTTCCAGGGCCTAGTTCAAATTTCCCCTGCTGCACAAAGGAAAAATGATGTCCGGGAGCTCAGCGTGGCATCTTTTCCACAGGAACATAAGACCTTCTGTCCCTGGGCACTTATCTGTAGTGCACATTGACACATTCTGCTTTCCAGCCATCTTTTTCATGTTTGCATTGTTATGCATCTTTCACAGTATTTATGGCCACCTGCTGAAGAAGCTTTCATCAGCTTTTTGGACACATAGTAGGCT
The DNA here is from genome assembly GCA_963574635.1 of Cheracebus regulus. Classification (NCBI taxonomy): domain Eukaryota; kingdom Metazoa; phylum Chordata; class Mammalia; order Primates; family Pitheciidae; genus Cheracebus; species Cheracebus regulus. The sequence goes on from CAUYQU010022721.1 coordinate 6,782, forward strand.
CTCAAATATAACTGTTGGTTGAATTTATTTTGTCTCTTTTTTTCCTTCCATATATTTATTACATGATCAAAATTCCCCTTCTTATTGTGCCTGTCTCTCAATTTCTAGCCAAAATTGTGTCTGGGCCCAAACTCCCAATCTGATGTTCCACAGAGCCAGAATGCATCTCCCATGGAGGTCACAGTATTCTACAATTGGCTGACTATTAGGCTGGGATGGAACTGAATTATCAGCTCCTTTATAACTGGATGATTTCCACTGGGTTTTATTTTCTGTTTGCTTGTTAATAGAAATGCCCATCGGCAGTGGCTCCAGATCAAAAGTATGGTCTTAATAGAATCTAAAAGTTCATGTTTAATTTTAAAATCACACTCCCTTTAGAATCCCAGTATCACCAAAATTCATCTGAAAAGCAGAAAATGTCATTTTCCTTCCACCTTCAAAAGCAGCTGAACAAAATTTAAATACATCTGGTTATAACAAACAAGCTAGAAAGTGCACCACAATTGGGACAAGCTTGCGCCCAGATCCAATTTTTTTGACTGAGTTAGAAAGCCCTTGAAAAATGGGGCTCACTGTGCAATCCCTGTGGGGGCGTTAGCTGGAACCTCTTTGGCAAGAAAGGCAGCAATAATAAGCATGAGTGACATTTTCCCAAAACAGGTTAAATACCCCAATAGAAACTTAGAAGAAATTACATTTAAAGGTTCTCCCAGGCAGCCTGAGTTTACTTGACACCTCCTCTTTGCACATGAATTCCCTGTGTGACAAACTGCATGATACAATTTGTAGGCTAAATTAGATGCTTTTATGAGTGTCAGTGCCACAGTTTGGAGCTAAGTCAATGTGACAATAATAATGGAATTTTGTTTATTTCCTTGTTTGTTTAAAATTTCCCTCTAAACTCTAAGCTGAGATTATTCAAAGGGCAGTTCCTCATTGGCCATTCTCTTCGTTCTGACTACAACTTCGTAATAGCTAATCAAACAAAGATGATCTGTACCATTTTTCAGTTGAGTGCTTGATCAAGATTTATGTTTACTTTTAGGGCAGAATGCTCTCCTTAGGGTAATGAGATGAGTTTACCTTTTAACCTTTCAGAAGTTTCAGTATTGCTTGCTCTGAATCTCAGAATACAGTGAGCAGACTGACAGGAGGAGTAAAGCTATTTACAGAAAGAATGTTTGCTTATTGATCACAAGCAGTTTTTACTGTATTCAAATAGGTCTGGAAAACTTGTTACAGGTAAACTGTGAACTTAACACCCTACCTATTGAATATGGAGAGTAAGTATAATACAGTAGTTAGGAGATAAATTTTGGAGTCACTTTGTCTATAGTCAATTTCAAGTTTCCCTAGCTACATTACCTCAAGCAAGTTCAGCAAGCAAGCAAGTTTAAGTTCTTTGTGTCTTAGTTTCTTCATCTATAATATGAGCTTAGAATAATAACTTGTTTATATTACCATCTTTCCATATTTTCTAACAATATTCTTCTGTGGATCAGTGAGGTCTTCTACTTGACTTCCCAAGAGTCCACATTTGGAATATACTTATTTTGGAGTGTAAACCTCTGTTGTGTTTATGGTGTACATCTTGCCTCAAGCATCTTCCTCTTTCCTTCCCTCTCCCTATACCACCATTTTATTTATAATATTCATGCTTTAGGATCAGGCCTCTTAATAGATTTTTTTCCTCCAACATTCTCTGCCTACATTTTGATATCTCTTTTTTAGAATGTCTCCCTACTTTTTCTTTTTCTTCCAGCTACCTATTGTATAATGCGTTCCTGGGCTGTGGTGAATATTTACATAATAATTCCTTAGAGCAAGGTATCTTTTTTTTTTTTTTTTTACTTTATTCTGTACCTGATTTAGCAGCTAGCAATTAAAACTGCACCTCAATTAAACCTGTGAAGAAGTTCTCAATGATCATTCCAACATATTTAAGATGTAGAGTTTTTGCCTGCAACCATGAAGAGACCATTTGGAAAAACTATCAGAAGCCCTATTTTTATATGGCCGTAAACATTAGATACTGTCTGAGGGCAAGTATCTTAAGAATTACTAATTCAAATTTTGTTATCTCTCACAGAGAAAGCTAGAGTGTACCATTCTTTTTGGTCTCTTCATACTTGCCCTTTTTCTATTTTACCCCTATCAATTTGACATCCATAATTGACAGAGTGGTCCCATTATTTTTATTTCAGTGACAAGCTGGAGACTGTTGACCTGAATCAGTCTTGTCAGTCCATTTGTCAGATCAATCAATATTTAAGTTCTTCCCCACCTTGAGTTGGACAAAATTTTCTTAGATGACCTTGCATGGCTCTTTTTGCCTCCATGACTACCCACTACTTAGAAATTTTGCTTTGTTTTGGTTTCTTTGATTGGATACATCTTTGTATTTCTATGCTTATTTATTATATACTTGATCAATGTTCATTGACTTTTCACTGAGGATGATTATTTTGCAACTAATAATTTCTCTCTTTTCCTGAAATACTTTCACCCATTTGATTTCCTTTATTTTGTTGCTGTTTTTGTGTGGCCATCTCTACATGGGTAAGGGCTCAGTTCCTCTCCTAGAACTAACATCATTTAGCACAGTTCCATGAATATCTTGAACACTCATTATGTCCTTGGTGAAAAAATAAATGGAGCAAATTCTCAGTTGCTGGACATTCTATTAACTGTAACTGTTTATTAAGTGGCACTTTGCACTCCTCCAGAAAATTATATTTAAAGTTCTTAATGATATTTTGTCATTGAAATAGCAATACATACATTTGGAATCAGTAAAGAGAAGCAATTATTTTCAGAACAATTTTAATTATAGTTGCTGTATACTAATTCTCAGTGAATTACTATTCTATGTATGTATTGTACAACAAATAGTCTCAATCTGAATACTGAAAAACTAAAATCCTATAGGAGCAAACTCTGTTCAAGGCCATGTGGTATATACTTGTAGCTCGCCTTGAATGTTTTGTGTCTTAAGTCTATACATTACATTGAAACATATATTTACAAGATAAGGTAGGTATAGATTAAGATAAAAATTAAATCATGGAGTTCATTGAAATTGTAAAAAGATGCCACCTTTTAATTATATATCATGTTTTTATTTATTATAAACTTATATAAATATGTCCTTAATGTCTCCACATAGGGTTCAAATTATGCGGAAAAGTCTTAAGGGGGAAGAGCAGGCATGATTTAGTTTAAAAGTGCCATGCTAGTCATAGCTTTTTAATAGTTTCATTAGACTGTTTAGGTGACCTGGACTGAGTCATGGGTCTTCTTTCAGTGTTATAGCTTCTCTTCATTCTTCACATTCTCTCTCATTCCCTCTTTATTTCTGTTTTCTCCTCTTCTGACTTTTGATTTCCTTTTGTTTTCTCATTAAAATGGAAACGTAAAAATGCGAAAGAGAATGAACTATAAATGATGATAAGATGCATTCATAAAACTCATGTAAAAATAAGGGCTTTGGAGTGCAACACAATAGTTGTTTCAAATGAACAAAAATGTGAACAACTATAAGGATATTTGAGTAACACAATGGTAAGAAATCATAACTAAAATTGGGCAAAGAGTATGATTTGGAGAATAACAGCAATGAGAAAATTTTATCCTGATTACTGAAAAAGTTCATTCCAGATTGAAAGTTTAAATAGAAGAAGGAAGGAGAAGAATGTCTGCATGTATTCAGATCAAGAAACAAAGGGAGGTACAAATTTGGAGTAAAGTTCTTTATTTAAAAGTTCAGTTGGCAGTGAGTCAACCTGCACAGTCACAGTGAGCCTTTGTACTTACCAAGTAGCTTTTGCACAAAGATTTTACAAGGCGAAGAGCTGAAAAAAAAAAAAAATGTCTGCTCTCATTTCAGATGGATGACACATAAATCAGAAAGAAGGTAAGTTTTTGAATACTTCATTACTGGGCCTCAGTAACTTTTTTTTTTACATTCTTTTTTTTTCCCCCTACATTAAATGCAAAGATTTCCAATGCATAAGTCAATGAATTTTGAAAATGATTAAATCCATATAACTTTCATCCCTATCAAGATAGAGAACATTTTTATCACTCCAGAAAACTCTCCTGAATATGGTCAATCTATACTCTTCTTCCCAAAAGGCAACCACTGCTTTGATTCCTCTGTTCACCATGTATTATTGTAGTCTGTTTTAGAACATATTACAAGTTAAATTGTGCAGTATGTACACCTGTGTGTCTAGCTTTTTATTCATCATCATATTTTTTAAAAGATAATCTTTACTTTTAAAAATATAAGATTTAAAGAAAAATATTGAGATAACACAGAGTTCTCATATACCCCACACTGAGTTTTCTTTATTATTAAAGTCTCCCATTAGAAGGATGCATTTGTCGAAATTAATGAACCAATACTGATACATTATTATTAAGTAAAGCCCATTCTTTATTCAGATTTCTTTACTGTTTGCCTAATGTCCTTTTGCTGGTTCTAGGATAAGACATTACATTTAGTCATTATGTGCTCTGAGTTATGGCAGTTCTTGGAATTTCCTTGGTTTTTGACAAACTTCATAATTTTGAAAATTATTGATATGATATTTTGTAGAATTTCCTCAGTTGGGATTTGTCTGACGTTTTTCTCATAATTAGAATAGAGTTGCGGGTTTTGGGGTGGAAAGACAAGAGATGAAAAGTGTCATTTTCATTATATCACACCAAGGGTGCAAATTATCAAATTATTCACTATTATTGATGTTGACCTTGATCACCTAAGATAACATTTTTCAGGTTTATCTAAAGATAACCTACTCTAAAGTTAGTCTTTTTCTCTCTTCGGTGTACTAACTTGAAGTTCATTCATTTTATTGCACACACTACAAATTTGTTCCTTTGTGTTGCAGAGCAGTATTCAATTACATGATCATATTACAATTTTTCTGTTAGTCATTCTTGTATGTATTTTTGTGTACACATGTCTTTATTTCTCTTTTGTAAATGTGTAGAAGTAGAATGATTAGATTATAAATTTAATATATAACTAACTTTATGAGAAGATGCCTAATATGCAAAAGGGTTATCCTATTTTATACTCTCACCACCCAGCTATGAGAATTATAATTGTTTTGCATCTTACTAATTCTTAATATTGTGAGCCATTTTAATTTTAGTCATTCTTGAGGATACATAGTAGTATCTAATTGTGGTTCCATTTTTATTTTCTTTGTGACCAGTAGCATTGAGGATTGTCCATGTAATTATTGGTGATTTATATTTCTTCCTTTGTAACTGCTCCAGTGCCATGGTATTGACTTTTCTTCTTCATTGCACTGTATTGACATTCTTGTCAAAAATCATTTGATTATCTAATACTAAATCAATTTCCATACCCTTTATTTTATTTCATTAAAAATTCTCTGAAAGGACTTATGTAAAAATTAATGTTATTTCTTCCTTAGAGGCTGGGCATGGTGGCTCACATCTATAATCCCAGCACTTTGGGAAACTGAGGCAGGAGGATCACTTGAGGTCAGGAGTTTGAGAACAGCCATGGTGGTTCAGACCTGTAATCCCAGCTACTCAGGAAGCTGAGGTGAAAGGATCCCTAAAGCCCAGAAAGTTGAGGCTGCAGTGAGCCAAAAATCTTGCCATTGCATTCTAGCCTAAGTTACAGGGTGAGAGACCTTACCTCTAAAAAATACATAAATAAATACAAATTTTCTTCCTTGGATATATGTTAGAATTCAAGAATCTATTGAGGATCTAGATTTGCAGTATAATTCTATTTATTTTTCCATTTTTGTATGTGTTTATTTTCTGTGTTAGTGAAATCTATTCTTTTTAAAGTTCATTTATTTCTATCTTCTATTTAGCCTTCTTTTCTAGCTTCTTAATATAGAAGATGACATCATTGATTTCAATTCTTTATTATCTTAAATAAATATTTGAGAAACAAATATTATGGTATACACGGTTTTAGCTGCATCACCAAGATTGTGAAATTTTAGTATCATTATTTTAGAATTTTTCTATTTTATTTTGTGTTTCTTCTTTGACTTAGATTTTTTTTCTTTCAAACATTTAAGATTTTCTAAATATAGTTAAATTTATTTATAATTAATTATGTTTGGTTAGAAAAACCTTTATTTTTCATTTTTTGAAACTTGTTCTTTTGAACAAAGAATATAGTTTATTTTGCAGAACACTCTATGTATATTAGAAAATTCTATCTTTCAATATATATTTTTGTCTATAGTTCCTATAAATATTCATTTGATCAAATTTGGTCAAAATTTTTCAATTCATTCATATTTTTACTGATTTTCTCTATTTTCTTATTAATTACTGAGAGAAGGGTGTTAAAATTTTCAGCTGTAATTATGTACTTTTGTATTTCTCTTTTCAGTTTTTTAATTCATTGATTTTGAAGTTCTGTTACTAGAGACATTAAGGATTGTTATGTTATGATTAATTGATTTTTTATATATACATATTTAATTCATGTTTCCTGTCCTGAAGATTATATATTAATAGAACCAGTATAGATTTCTGATAATTTGATTTACTTGGCATATTTAATTTCATAATTTTAGTTTCAAGCTAGCTATGACTTCAAATTTAAGTATTTATCTCCTGAAAATAACATGTATTTAAGCCGTACATTTTATCCAGTCTGAAAATCTTTGTTTTTGTTTTGATTTTTAGTCTAATTGTATATAATTATTAATATTAATTTATTTAAATCTACTATCTTGCTGTTAGTTTTTTGTTTCATTATAGCCCTACTTTCAGTTAATTTTATGCACTATGAAAATTCAGAGTGCTAAACCCCTAATGGATATTGGTTGTTTTATTTAATCAAAAATTCTCTGCCAAACAATTTCATTAATATACAGAAGAATAAACCGACAAAACAGTTTGAACAACTTAACTATTATGTCTCAGTTATTTTGACTGTTTCTTAACTTTATTCTAACCAGTGTTAGAATGTTACTTACAATATTATTTATTCTAATGTCTTAGAAAGTACACAAAAATTCAGTGAGTGGAATGTTATGTATGTTTATCACTTCACACTCCTCTTCCTTCTATCCCTGGTTTTAGCTTCACTTATTAATTAATGACACAAAAAAATGTACCTTCTAAAATGAAAAATGTTTTCTGGACTGCTTGGTAGCCATTCTACTGATATTTCCACCCATACAGTTATAGTTTATTTTATGTATGTCTACACCAAATATATTTCAAAATAATGTTGATACTCTCATATCATAAATGTTTATATGCTAATAAATATATTTTTAATGAAATGATTTTGAAATGTTAAGATTTTGTTTAGTGTTTAGAATTTGATTGAATTAAATGATTTAACATTCTTCTACCAGTGATATTGATAGATTTTTTTTTTAATCTTAGAATTTGAGGTATGAAATACACTTTTATTGTTACACTGCAAATTGGCATTTATAATTTTTGTCAATGTACAGCTGGCTAAAATGATATTTATATAAACTCAGATTTTAGAATTCTGTTTTATGACAACTATTAAGTTTGTATACAAATCGTTACAACTTAGAAGATAAAAGTATCAAATGCTATGCTGTGTCTCAAATACAATGTGTCCAGTGAGTCAATTTTTTATAATATCTAATTGTGTGATGGCTAAACTAAAAGCTAGACTTCATTGTTACGCAGTATGTCCACATATCAAAACTGTGCTTCTATCCCCTAAATTTATATTGCGAGCCATATAAACATGTCAACCATATCATATTATCATCATGTGTTATGTTACTTGTGTTTTAAGATGAGCATCTTAACTCGTGCTCTCTATGAAGAGTGCCTCAATCAAGGACCTTTGTTCAAGTGGTTCATTTAGTAGATAACTCAGGGAGTAAGAGTAAAGAATCAGGGACCATCAGTCAAGGAAAGTGGGAAAGCCAATGTAAGTGTATTAGTGCTTTTTTGAGTTGACCATAGTAACCACTGGGGCTGGGACCACCTGTAAAACATGCAGTATAGTTCTTAAACTTTTGCCCCTTGAATGGTAGGAAGTGAGAGTATTAAAATACCCATTAGTTATGGTTACCCTGGAAGAGGTATCCTTGCCCTTACAGGCTGAATGGGCTCCCATATCATAGAAAAAAAATGGAGGCAAAGGGCACCCTTGGGTCTAAACCTTCATAGCAGAATATGAATCTAAGCTAGCACAGTTTCGTGGAAATCAACAGTAGGTTAAGAGCAACAGTATTACTAATTTTAAGTTGACATACAATTTTGAATCAAAACTTGGAAAAATAGATTATTTGTTAAAAAGTAGACAAATGGTTAAATAAGCCAATATTAAATTATCCTAAACTAATAAAATTAGAAAGGTTTTACAAAAAACAGAGTTTAGAAAAGGGGAAAAAAAAAAAAAAAAACTTCCAGAGAGGACTTGCTCTTAAGAGGGATAGAGTACACCTCTGAATGTGAGCAAATTTACCCAGGCCAGAACCAGCTGAACTTAGTAAATTTAATTTTAGAAAAGCAAGAGGAGGATGAGGTGATCATAGTCTGGAAGGAAATTAATGTGAATAGTCAAAGAAAAAAGAGATAAAAGATAAATGAAAAAAATGAAAAAGAAAAACACACACATGACAAGGAAACTTGGAAGCATTTAGGCACCAGAAGTAGAGATCTTGATCATATAGGTATTGCCATCTAAAAGAAAAATGAAAACAGTTTGGAAATGTAATGGAAAGTCACTGAGAGAGAGAAAGGATGATTAAAACAGGAGAGAACAAAGGGAATTCATTCAGAGCAATGTGAAATAAGAGTATGTTGTTACAGATATCCTCATTAAAAGTTAGAGGTTGTGTCCAAATAAATATTATGTTGTGGTATACAGGTTTTAATCAATCACAAATAACACTGATTTGATCATACAGTATGGTAAAAGCATTACAATATTTAATTACTTTTTCATTGAATATTGGGTACAAAACATTCTGTAGGTCTATTACAGAATTAATAAGACCTTTATGAAAATTAGGATACCTAGAATGTGTGATATATTGGCTATATGCTATTACTATCTACCAATAGTTTACATACATACATATATTAGACACATTCGTGTATTTTGGTTTACATTAAATTTAAATGTGATCACTTTAGAGATCAACAAGCTAATATATTTTACATTTGGGGGAAATTAGGCATTTTCTAACATATGTAAAAATAATTTAATTAATAAGTTTTAAAACATAATGTTCACCATTACACTTAGGTACAAAGTAATGTTTACCATGATGATAAAACACACAACTTGTAAGTGAAAGTGATTTTTTTCCTGAGACTGCCTTTTCCGAGGTGCAGTTTATAAATTAAATTTTCCAATAAAAGTGGTTCATTTTCTTATGAAATTACCATTAATCATGGACTATATAAACCCGTCTTTTGGACTACAATTGGATATTAACTGAATATTTAGTATGAATCCTAAAGCTGACACCATGAATACACGTTTCATTTCCTGTGGTTTGAGTCATAGCCACTTGTCAATACACATTGCAACCTTTTGCATTCTGAATAAATTTTCAGGTAAATATTTTAACTAGAAAATATATAATTAAGTACATCTCTCTGACTCTAAATGTAAATACAATTTCAATAGAAAAAAAAAGATACCCTTGGGTAATTTAGCTGCTCTTTTGGCCTGCTCTCCAGTGAGTGCCAAACTACAGAAAAATGAGCAATTCTCAATTCAACCCTTATGGAGGGTAAAACCAATGTTAACATTTCACTGCCCTCTGCAGGATGCAAATATAAGCTGTTTGGATGGAATTTTCCTTCTTGTGTGTATATATAAGTTTAAAATGAAACTCTCAAGAAAGGATCCAAAATTTAAAACAGCAGTGATGGAGCAAAGGGAGGGGGGATACAAATTGAGTTTTCTGTAAACTTAATGAATTTGCGAAGACATACAGTACCCAGCAAGCTTTCCCCAAACAGAAAATAAACAGCAATAAAAAGGCCACACTATGATAAGGTGGCAATAACACATGAGCTATTTTATGAAATGTTCAAATAAGAAAAAGAGAGAGAAAAAAATAAAGAGAAGAGAGGGAGGGAAATTGTTATTGGAGATGAATAGGTGTTATTGTTTGATCCCATTTTTTATATCTTTTTGTTTGTATAATTGCACTTGATTGCTAAAATGAAAAGTGTCTGCAAAATGATGGATTAATTAAAAGAATACGCAACCGCTTTTCCTTTCTTACAGAAAAAAAAAAGGAGTTTTATCCTTGTAAGATCCCATCCATAGCCTTCACTCTGAACTATAGCGGGTTTTAAAAGTCATTTACATAATAGCGAACAAAAATGTACTCAGCAAAACACCGCGCTTTCTAAACACAGGAGATAATTACGCTGGAAGAATGATATTCCATTGCCATCTCCATTTTCAAGATACATTTATTCTTCCTGTACACAGCAAAGAACAACCAAACACATATTAACATATGTTGTGTAGATGTGTGCCCTTAGAGTGACAAGATACAGGGAGTTGGATTTGATGGGACTAAAGCAGAGCAAAAACCAGGAAGGAAAGAAATACTGCATTCTATTCCTGGCATACATGTACCACCTGAATGGTATTTTTCATTATCTCTAGCACTGGGAACATTCTACTATTCCACTGGGAAGTCATAGCAGAAGAGATATAATTATCAGCAGAGTAATGGGGACACTCTTGCTAATGGCCAGCTATTCAAATATCTCAATATAATCGTCTTGCCCAATCTCTCCCCATTGCATACTCTTCTGTAGAAACTCATCATTTTTTCCACTTACTCCAGCATAATGAATTCGTTTTGCATTTTCTTTGTGAGAAATTAAGAGGAATCGCAGTATAATGTGTTGACATTTGAAATTCTGCACAGAAAACTTTAGGCTGGCAATTTAGTTTAATCACAAGCTAGCAGGGAGAGGTTGTTTATTAAATTAGTTCCCAGTGTACGGAATGAGTATTTTCTTTGTAAACCTTTGTCTTTGTACCTTGGTTTGGATTTCTTTTTTTCCCATTTTTTTTATAAGTCTCAGTTTCCTCAAAAGAAAAGATAGTGTACACCCAACTGAAGCCCTGTGTTCTCTGAGCCTTTTTTATGGTCAAAATTCTTGACATTAATTATAAGCATTGAGTGAGAAACCCTTGAGAAAAGGTAAAAATAAAATAAAATAAGTGAGAAGTTGCCTTTAAGAAAGGCCACCAAAATGTGTTTTATTTTTCTATATTATGCCACTGAGTTGGCTACCGATATAGGAAAAGTTCTTCTTTATTATTAGACTAAAGCTGTTCTGTTTATTTGTTCAAATCTGAGTTTAGGTAACCATTTCCACATTTTCTGCCCCTTATGTTTTTGTTTTTTATAGAATTTGTACTAAATTGCTCTAATAAGACTTGTAAACAACTAATAAAACAGCCTTTTAACTTTCTCTAGGGATACTACATTGCTGAGCAGATTAGAAGATGAACAAGTTATAAAAAACTGCTATTGAAATCATTGACTTGGAAGATGATTTAGCTTTGCTTTTACATTAGAAACTTTGCTAAGATCCAACATTGGTGAGAAGGTGGTGGAGAGCAAGTCTGAGTGTGAAGACTGTGTCATCAGTTGATGGAGAACAATAAGACGAAAAAAGGGTGGCATATTTTAATGACCTTTCTAGCATGTCTCACATTCTTGCTTTGCTTGATTCTTCTAAATTATTTTCATATTCAAACAAACATTGTGCTAACATAGCACCTAAAGTTTTTTGAAGAAGACATTTGGGAAAATATTATTCAGAGGGCATATTCGCTCCTCTAATTTTCTCCAGTCAATTCTGACCAGAACCCAGATTAGAACTGTTCCATCCCTCCCTAAGTTGACCTGAGGTTTCTGGTAAGGGAGGTGAGGGAAAGACAACTTGACCTCCACTTTCCTAAAGGCAGTCAAAGTCAGCTTTAGAAACTAGCATGCATCCAGCAGATATACTCCGGATTCTGTAGAGCCAGAGCTGACACCTACTGAGTCTAGTCTACCCCTACTTCATATATTGTGGTTGGTACTGAAATTCCTTCACTTATTGTACTACACTTGATTGCTATGGGTATGCCTGGCCACTCCAAGTTCTTGGTTAAAATTAGTCTAGAATTTTACACTTTCATTTGAATCACAATTCTCTTTCAATCTTTTTACATTAGCATTCCTTTGAATGTCATCTTTCTTCTTTTCTATTCACTCTGTATATTATCATCAATAATAAAAAAACACTCCAATTATTTCTTTTCCTTTTTTTTTATATTTCGAGATGGAATTTCACTCTTGTCACCCAGGCTGGAATTCAATGGCTCAATCTCGGCTCACTGCAGCCGCCACCTCCAGGGTTCAAGTGATTCTCCTGCCTCAGCCTCCCAAGTAGCTGGGGCTACAGGCGCTAGCCACCAAGCTCAGCTAATTTTTGTATTTTCAGTAGAGACAAGGTTTCACCATGTTGACCAGGCTGGTCTTGAACTCCTGACCTCAGGTGACCCACCCGCCTCAGCTTCCCAAAGTGTTGGGATTACAGGTGTGAGCCATTATGCTCGGTCAATTATTTCAACTATTAAATAATTGTACTGCCATAACCATTACAATATGGATTTTGTCACTTTGTTTTGATGATGTTCTCTTGGTCTAAAATACAGTGTTTTCTTTAAGAAACATGGTTATATCTTTCAAAGTGAAGATCTTATATAAAAGGATAGTGTCTCAGTTTGTTATTAAAGATCTTCCACCAGCTAAAGGAAAGTTAAAAGGGAATAAGGAGAAACCTACCACAACTCTCCTAAGTTGTGACCGTAAAATTGTTCTGTATGTTATATTATTAACATTGTGATGCACTGGTGTTTTCAAACTCCAATCAATAGCCTACTTTTTATTACAGAGAAGCAAAAGGAAGTAGGGAATAAGTGAGTGATTGCAAAGTATATATGTTTAAGAGCATGCTCATAAAAAAAAAAAGAAGCTCTGGCTTACAGTCTGAAAAGCATTATGTTATTAAAACAAGAACACTTGATCAGAAATCAGGAGCCTGAGTTCTAGTCTTAAATCTATTTCTAACTAACCTACTGTGTGGTTGGGAATTTGAATCAAAAACGCCTCTAAGGGCACTAGACTTGATTTTGTGCCACACCACTTTCAATTTGAAGCAATTATAATTACACTATTTAAACCTAAAGTAGCTTTCTGAAAACCAGGCTATCAATGAACAGTAGACAGGAATTATTATCTAAAGTAATTTTATTTGAAATAATTTGTCTTTGATAAGTTTTTGGTAGCATGCAAAGGGGAAATGTTATAATTACTTAGGACTAGGTTCAGGTAAGAAATAAGGCAAATATGATCAAGAGCCCACTATGAAGAATTTGTGGAATGTCTACTGCCTTAAATATTATGAAAGATAGAAAACATTTCAAAAAATCTGAAATAGTCTCTTATTTATGCAGTCTCTTCTTTAGCGGGAGGCTCAAGTGTAGCCCTTTATAAAAGTATGATGCAATGAAGTGCATATAGTACAGTTCTATGAAGAACTATGATAGAATTTCAGATAATGACATGAATGAAGCAGCCTTATAAGAACAGTTGGTCTCTGACAAAAATTTTAGAATGATTGATGGTTTGAACACAAAAGAGGGAATTACTCAGTTAAGGTAGAGAAGTTAGGGCATTCTGTGCTAGACATCTTTGAGAGGTTATAGGCAGCTTCTCTGATGCCGTGTCGAGTGACAACGGGTTTGTGAAGAACAAGTCCAACACGCAACTGGGAATCCTAAAGGGTTTCAATAAATTTTTAAAGAATTTAATGACAATAAATACCAAAAGACCCTAAATTTATGGCTTACCAAAAATAGAGTATCTATCAAGACAACCAAACTTTTAGACTTTCTTTTCCTAAAGACATCTATGGAGCTCCTCTTTGGCATACCATAGAATACACTTTCTTACATTAATTTACAGGTACAGTTCTCTGACCAGGGCAATTATAGAGAAAATAGAGATTGATCTTAACATGCAGTTCCTAATAACTTCCCAGGGTGCAGTAGCACTATAATAATTTCATTATGTATTTAACTTTAGCAACATTTTTTTAAATGAAAACGTGTTGATGTTGTTTAAACACATGTATAAATGTTCAGTTTTATAGAATAAAGTTGAAAAGATGTTTTCTAAGAGTTTTATGTGTTCTTTTAGAATTCTAGTAAACAATTTATGGCAGGTGTCCACAAATGTACTTGTTCATGTAACACAAAAAGACTTTTGAAACACTAGATACCATCTAACATATTTTTAGCTTAACATCTAAAACTTTTTATCATAATCTTATGCTTATGACACAAGTATACAAAATAAATGCATTATAAATGTTGACATTTAAATAGAAAATTGTTAAATCATCCTATTAACTGTATACAATTGAAGCTAAATACTATGATTTGAAAGTGACTATCATTATTAAAACAGTAGATGACATGAAATTCCTTCATAATTTATTTTTATACTATATCATCTTTTTGTTAAAAGAATTTAACTTTATGAATTTAAATAAATATGTTCATATATATCTCAATCTCACAATACCTCATTCTGAATTTTAGTTGAGGTAGATTAGTTAACAGACAGATGAAAAATGTTAGAGATAGATAGATAGATAGATAGATAGAAAATAAAGTTGGCTGGGCATGGTGACTCATGCCTATAATCCCAGCACTTTGGGAAGTTGAGGCAAGTAGATCACTTGAAGCCAGGAGTTCGAGACCAACCTGGCCAACATGGTGAAATCCCATCTCTACTAAAAATACAAAAATTAGCAGGACGCGGTGGTGCATGCCTGTAATCCCAGCTACTTGAGGAGCTAAGGCAGGAGAATTGCTTGAACCCGGGAAGTGGAAGTTGTGGTGAGCCTAGATCACGACACTCCACTCCAGTTGAGGTGACAGAGTAAGACTCTGTTTCAACAGTTTAAAAAAAAAGAAAAGAAAGTCAGTGCACCATGGGGAAGATCATTCTCTGGGAGGAGAAGGACAGTTGGCAAATAAGAGTTGGAAAAGGAAAATTGGACTCAGAATTTTTGTGGAGGTGATATCAATTTTGCAACAACATATATTTCAGGGAATACATGGTCAGATCTTCAACTATATAGTTGTACAGTATATCATAGTATAGTATAGTATAGTATAGTATAGTATAGTATAGTATAGTTTAGTATAGTATAGTATAGTATAGTATAGTATAGTATAGTATAGTATAGTATAGTATAGTATAGTATAGTTTAGTATAGTATAGTGTTCCCTGAAATTTTTCATGCCCAGTTGTCTCTAGGAAATACATTGTGTATTCCAATAAAAACATACTCCAGTATTAAATCTGCTCTGGAAAAGCAGACCTCCACATCCCTCCTCCCAAGAATAGATTCTGATTTCCTGATCAAAATTTTTGTTTCCTCATTTCAGCATGGTCACATTTCCCATTACAGATCCCAGCTATGTGCCACATGCTCTCAATCTATTGTATAATTTAATCCTTTCAGAAAATCTGTGATCTGTTCTTTTTCTTTTCTTTTTTTTACAATTGTAGTCATGCAAAACTGAGACTCAAGAAAATTAAGCAAATTGTTCACAGTTTCATTAAAAAGAAAAGGCAAGTCTGGAATGCAACCAAATCTGCCTAGTTTCAACAATATGCATCCCAAGCTCTCTGTCAACTTAAACAATGAAGAGGTTTTGTGCTACAGCTTTGGAGGAATCCACAGCTCTAATATTTTAAGATTCTAAGATAGTGGCTGAAACAGAGTTTTTAGAGACACTAGGATTTTGGCCTGAATATAAAGCCAATATTTGACTCTATTTGAAAATGTTAGTGTTTTTTTTTTCTGAAATTTTTTCTCAACATGACCATCACATTTTGAATAACATAGACTTTCTTTAATGTTAGGAAGTTAGAAAACAATCACATTGTCTCCAGATTTCTTCCACATGGCCCTCTTCAGTTATATGTGTCAGTACAACTTATTTTTTCAAGTGAAATGTCAAGATCTACCATCATATAATTCTCATGGCTATTGATTTCCTAGAATAATAATTTGTTCTTCCAATTGTGTGTGGGTGTGTGTGGGTATAGATGTGTTGATGGAATTTGGAAAGTGAGACGGAGAATAAAATGTTTGTTTAACTTTTGTCCTCTCATCTAAACTATGTATTTTTGCCTTGAGAGATTCCTATAATGTAGCAGTCAGTTCTGTGCTCTGCTCTTTTCAGAAAGAATGACACACTAATTTTCACTTCAAAGCCTGACAGTTTGTAAACTTGTCTTACACCATTAATTTTGGAAGCCATCTTCCAATGTCTTTCAGGAAGAAATTAGCAGTCAACTGTGTTTGGTTTATGAAAATAGAAAAGCACTTCTGAAAAAATAGAAAATAAAAAGAAAGAAAATGGAGCTTTAAATGATTAAAAATCAGAACCCTCAATTCTAGTGCATAACATGTCAATAAAAAGTAAAAGAAGAATGCCCAACTTGGTGAAAGACAGAAAAGTAATACCATCTAATTGAAAACTTTTTTGTAGACAAACACTATAACATATAGTTGCATATAAAAACATGGAATTGTTCCAGACATACCCGCCAACATACACACACACACACACACACACACACGCACACATACACACACACGCACACACATACATACACACACACACACACACACACATAATAGTGGATGTCTACTGCTTTGTTCCAGAATTGAAAGCAACCTAACTTTTAGTAGCTATTTTTAAGATTCTATTTTAAATTTTGGCACAGCTATAACCTTAATAACTATGTCATTTTCTAAACATAAGTATAAACACATTTTTAAAAAGGAAGTCTAAAACTAAAATTTTAGCATATAAAACCTTCCTACTGTTGTCTGTAATTCTTCACAGTTTCATCCTTATGCTATCCCATACATATTGCTACTCAGTTTAAGCCAATATTGGACTTCCAATACTGGCCACATCTTCCAAAGCACAGACTAGGCAGAAAGTTACTTGGATATTCAAATCACCTCCACTCCCAATTTACTTTATTTTCTCCCACAGCCTTCTCTGAAGCTTTCCATTTGAAGCTCTCCATTTGTCTCCTTGCTCCCTACCTTTGATTGGCCCCTTCTATGTGTCCACGTTCATTTTATGTGGAATATGTTGTATAAAATATGGAATATGTTGTATAAAACCCAAGTAAATCCTATAAAATACAGGTTACTAACAAATAGGCTAGATATGTTATGTAAACTATACAGCCGTATTCCTGTAATAGCATTGTGGTCAATGATAGGTGACATACGGAGCTGAAGATGTCATAGCACAATGTGTCACTCACTTGCTTGGGTTGATACTGGTAGAAACAAACCTACTACACTGCCAGTTGTATAAAAGTCTAGCACGCAGAATTATATACAGTACAAAATACTTGATGATGGTAATAAATGATTATGTTAATGGTTTATGTATTTGCTATACTATTCTTTGTATTATTATTTTAGAGTATACTCTCTCTCTCTCTCTCTCTCTCTCTCTCTCTATATATATATATATATATATATATATATATATTTAAGTTAAATGCAAAACAGCCTCAGGCAGGTCCTTCAGGAGATATCCCAAAAGAAGGCACTGTTATCGTAGAAGAAGACAGCCCATACCTGTTATTGCCCTTGAAGACCTGTCAGTGGGACAAGATATGGTGGTGAAAGACAGTGATATTGATGATTCTGACCCTGTGTAAACCTAGGCTAATGTGTATATTATTGTCTTAGATTTTAACCACAACAAAAAAAGTTTAGGTAAGAAAGGAAAAAAAAAAAACTAAAAAAAGAAAAAGCTTATAGATTCAGGATATAAAAAAAAATTGTATAGTTGTACAATGTGTTTGTATTTTAAGCTAAGTATTTTTATCAAAGAGTAAAAAAGTTAAAAAAAAAACAAAAATTGATTAAAAAGTAAAGGTAAGCTTAGGCTAATATAGTATTGAAGAAATAAAAATATTCTTAAATAAATTTAGTGTAGCCTAAATGTACAGGGCTTGTAAAGTCTATGACAGTGTCCAATTATGTCCTAAACCTTCACATTTACTCATCACTCACACACTGATTTATCCAAGTCAGCTTCCAAACCTGTAAGCTCCATTGGTGGTACGTTCCCTATACAAGTGTAACCATTTTTAAAAACCCAAAAAAACGTGATACTATATTTTTCCTATATCTTGTCTGTGTTGGGGTAGGTTTACATATACAAATACTTACAATAATGTTATAAGTGCCTACAATATTCAGGACAGTAGCCTAGGAACAACAGCTGTATCATACAGCCTGGATATGTAGTAGGCCATACCACCTATGCTTGTGTAAGTACACTCTATGATGTTTGCCAAACAGCAAAATTTCTTAATGCATTTCTCAGAATTTATTTTGTTTATATATATGTATATTTTTTATTGTATTTTAGGTTCTGGGGTACATGTGAGAATATGAAGGATTGTTGCATAGGTACATACATGGCAATGTGGTTTGCTGCCTCCATCCCCATCACCTATATCTGGCATTTCTCCCCATGTTATCCCTCCCCAACTCCCTACCCCCAACTGTCCCTCCCCTAGTGCCCCCCACAACAGACCTCAGTGTGTGATGCTCCCCTCCCTGTGTCCATGTGTTCTCATTTTTCAACACCCACCTATGAGTGAGAACATGCAGTGTTTAATTTTCTGCTCTTGTGTCAGTTTGCTGAGAATAATGGTTTCCAGGTTCATCCATGTCCCTACAAAGGACACAAACTCATCATATTTTATGGCTGCATAATATTCCATGGTGTATATGTGCCACATTTTCCCTGTCCAGTCTATCATTGATGGGCATTTGGGTTGGTTCCAAGTCTTTGGTATTGTAAACAGTGCTGCAATGAACATACCTGTGCATGTGTCCTTATAATAGAACGATTTATAATCCTTTGGATGTATACCCACTAATGGGATTGCTGGATCAAATGGAATTTCTATTTTTAGATCCTTGAGGATTCGCCACACTGTCTTCCACAATGGTTGAAGATGATAGGGTCTTCTGAATATACAATCATGTTGTCTGCAAATAGAGACAATTTGACCTTCTCTTTTCCTAATTGAATACCCTTTATTTCTTTTCCTTGCCTGATTGCTCTGGCTAGAACTTCCAATACTATTTTGCATAGGAGTGGTGAGAGAGGGTATCCTTGTCTAGTGCCTGATTTCAAAGGAAATGCTTCCAGCTTTTGCCCATTCAGTATGATATTGGCTGTGCATTTGTTGTAAATAGCTTTTATTATTTTGAGATACATTCTGTGGATACCTAGTTTATTGAGAGTTTTTAGCATAAAGTGCTGTTGAATTTTGTCAATGGCCTTTTCTGCATCTATTGAGATAATCATGTGGTTTTTGTTTTTGGTTCTGTTTATGTGGTGGATTATGTTTATAGACTTGGATATGAGGAACCAGCCTTGCGTCTCCGGGATGAAGCCTTCTTGATTGTGATGGATAACCTTTTTGATGTGCTGTTGCAATTGGTTTGCCAGTATTTTATTGAAGATTTTTGCATCTATGCTCATCATGGATATTGGTCTGAAGTTTTCTTTTCTTGTTGAATCTCTGCTGGGTTTTGGTATTAGGATGATGTTGGTCTCATAAAATGATTTGGGAGGACTCCCTCTTTTTGGATTGTTTGGAATACTTTCAGAAGGAGTGGTACCAGCTCCTCTTTGTATGTCTGGTAGAATTTGGCTGTGAATCCATCTGGACCTGGGCTTTTTTTGATTGGTAGGCTATTAATTTCTTCCTTAACTTTAGCCCTTGTTATTGATCTATTCAGGGTTTCAACTTCTTCCTGGTTTATACTTGGGAGGGTGCAAGTGCCCAGGAATTTATCAATTTCTTCCAGGTTTACTGGTTTATGTGCATAGAGTTGTTTGTAGTAATCTCTGATGGTGGTTTGTATTTCTGTGGAATTTGTGGTGATATCCCCTTTATCGTTTTTTATTGTATCTATTTGACTATTCTCTCTTTTCTTTATTAATTTGGCTAGTGGTCTATTTTGTTGATCTTTTAAAAAAATTAGCTCCTGGATTTATTGATTTTTTGAAGGGTTTTTTGTGTTTCTATTTCCTTCAGTTCTGCTCTGATCTTATTTCTTGTCTTCTGCTAGCTTTTGAGTTTTTTTATCTTCCTCCTCTAGCTCTTTCAATTTTGATGATAGGGTGTTGATTTTAGATCTTTCCTTCCTTCTCATGTGGGCATTTATTGCTATATATTTTACTTTAGACACTGCTTTAAATGTGTCCCAGACAGTCTGGTACATTGTGTCTTCATTCTCGTTGGTTCCAAAGAACATCTTTAGTTCTGCCATCATTTCATTGTTTATTCAGTCAACAATCAAGAGCCAGTTGTTCAGTTTCCATGAAGTTGTGCGGTTCTGAGTTAGTTTCTGAATTCTGAGTTGTAATTTGATTGCACTGTGGTCTGAGAGAACTTGTTATGATTTCTGTTCTTTTGCATTTGCTGAGGAGTGATTTACTTCCAATTATGTGGTCAGTTTTAGAGTAGGTGTGATGTGGTGCTGAGAAGAATGTATATTCTGTGGATCTGGGGTGGAGAGTTCTGTAAATGTCTTTTAGTTTTCCTTGGTCCAGGTCTGAGTTCAAGTCCTGGATATCCTTGTTAATTTTCTGTCTCGTTGATCTGTCTAATATTGACAGTGGAGTATTAAAGTCTCCCACTATTATTGTGAGGGAGTCTAAGTCTCCTTGTAGGTCATTAAGAACTTGCTCTATGTAGCTGGGTGCTCCTGTATTTGGTGCACATATATTTAGGATAGTTATCTCTTCTTGTTGCATTGATCCTTTTATCATTATGTAATGCCCTTGTCTCTTTTGATCTTTGTTGGTTTAAAGTCTATTTTATCAGAGACTAGGATTGCAACTCCTGCTTTTTTTTTTCTTTCTCCATTTGCTTGGTAGATTTTCCTCCATCCCTTTATTTTGAGCCTATGTGTATCCTTGCATGTGAGATGGGTTTCCTGGATACAGCACATTGATGGGTTTTGACTTTTTAATTTGCCGGTCTGTGTCTTTTGATTGGGGCATTTAGCCCATTTACATTTAAGGTTAATATTGTTATGTGTGAATTTGATTCTGCCATTTTGATGCTAGCTGGTTGTTTTGCCCATTAGTTGATGCAGTTTCTTAATTGTGTTGATGGTCTTTACCATTTGGTACATTTTTGGAGTGGCTGGTACCAGTTTTTCCTTCCTATGTTTGGTGTTTCAGGAGCTCTTGTAAAGCAGGCCTGGTGGTGACGAAATATCTGAGCAATTGCTTGTTCATCGAGGATTTTATTTCTCCTTGGCTTGTGAAGCTTAGTTTGGCTGGATACAAAATTCTAGGTTGAAAGTTCTTTGCTTTAAAGATGTTGAATATTGGCCTCAACTCTCTTCTGGCTTGTAGGGTTTCTGCTGAGAGATCTGCTGTGAGTCTGATGGGCTTCCCTTTGTGGGTAACTCAACCTTTCACTCTGACTGCCCTTAGCATTTTTTCCTTCATTTCAACCCTAGTGAATCTGACAATTATGTGCCTTGGCATTGCTCTTCTTGAGGAATATCTTTGTGGTGTTCTCTGTATTTCCTGGACTTGAATGTTGGCCTGCCTTACTAGGTTGGAGAAGTTCTCCTGGATAATATCCTGAAGAGTGTTTTCCAGCTTCGATTCATTCTCTCTGTCACATTCAGGTACACCTATCAAACGTAGATTAGGTCTTTTCACATAATCCCATATTTCTTGGAGGCTTGGTTCATTTCATTTTACTCTTTTTTCTCTAATCTTGTCTTCTGGTTTTATTTCTTTGAGTTGATCTTCAATCTCTGATATCCTTTTTTCTGCTTGATTGATTCAGCTATTGAAGCTTGTGTATGCTTCTTGAAGTTCTCATGTTGTGTTTTTCAGCCCCATCAATTCATTTATATTCCTCTCTCAGCTGTTTATTCTCGTTAGCATTTTGTCAAAACTGTTTTCAAGGTTCTTAGTTTCTTTGCATTGGGTTAGAACATGATCTTTCAGCTCAGAGATGTTTGTTATTACCCACCTTCTGAGGCATGTTTCTGTCAATTCATCAGACTCATTCTCCATCCAGATTTGTTACCTTGCTGGTGAGAAGTTGTGATCCCTTGGAGGAAGAGAGGGGTTCTGGTTTTGGGTATTTTCATTCTTTTTGCACTTTTTTCTTCCCATCTTTGTGGATTTATCTACCTGCAGTCTTTGTGGTTGGTGTCTTTTCAGATGGCGTCTCTGGGTGGACATCCTTTTGTTGCTGATGAAGTTATTTCTTTATGTCTCTTAGTTTTCCTTCTAATAGTCAGGCCCTTCTGCTGTAGGAGTGCTGGAGGTCCACTCCAGACCCTGCTTGCCTGAGGATCATCTGCAGTGGCTGCAGAACAGTCAGGGTTGTTGCCAGTTTCTTCTTCTGTTATCATTGTCCCAGAAGGATACCCGCCAGAGGTCAGCTTGAGCTCTCCTTTATGAGGTGTCTCATTGGTTATATGGGGGTTGGCGAACTGCTTGAGGAGACAGTCTGTCCCTTGCAGGAGCTTAAGTGCTGAGCTGTGAGCTCCATTGTTCTGTTCAGAACTGCTGGGCAGGTACGTTTAAGTCTGCTGCAGCCGAAACAGCTGCACTGGAGACTCATGGTGCTTTTCTGCTCAGGAATCTCCTGGTCTGTGGGCAGCAAAAATTCATTTGGAAATGCAGTGGTCACTCACCCTCTGTGTTTTTGCTGAGAACTGCAATCCAGAGCTATTCCCATTTGGCCATCTTGGATCATCCAGAATTTATTCTTATTGTTAGGTGGGGCATGACTATATATGGTTACATTATGTAGACATTTTTATATAGAGTCAAAATGCATAAATTTCAGACTCCAAATGTTGTGATTCATCCATTGTGTGACACTGCTTCTCAAATTGATGATTAACTGCCTAAGTGAACACCTCCAAATGAAAGGTTTGAATGCATCAATTCTAGTTTTAGTTCTGCTGCTACCTTTGGTCTTGTTTTCTGATATTGTGATCCTCAAGATCCCTTTTTTAAAAAATATGCCCAATGATAGTCTCTTCCTTTTATTACTATTGTCCTATTTATCATTACTAATGGGATGATAACTGTTTACTTTTGCTATGGACTGAATGTATATGTTCTTTCTAACCCCCAATATGATGATAGTAGGAGATAGGGGTGTTGGGGAGGTGATTATATTCTACCCTCATTAATGAATTGATTGCTTTAAAAAGAGACTCCAGAGAGCTTTCTCACTCTTTTTGCCATGTGCAAACATAGTGAGAGAACCACTTATAAGCCAGGAAGCAGGCCCTCACCAGACACTGAATCAACCAGTGCCTTGATTCTGGCCTCCCCAGCCTTCAGAACTATGAGAAATAAATGTTTGTTGTTTAAATCACCTATTTTACGTTTTTACTATAGCAGCCCAATTGGACTAAGATAAACTGCGTTGGTTAAAAGTGAGGTAGTATGCAAATAGTTTTGCAAACAGTATCTGATTTACTCTTTATAACATTACTTTGAGTAATTATTCATTTTATAGATAGGAATCTGATATATTACTTATCTATGTGGCACAATTCTGGGAAGTAGAGTCAGGATTCAAGCTGAGATTTGTCTGAATAATGTAACTGGATTCTCACTAGTAGCTTCCCTCTGCCCTGTTCCATCATTCCTAGAAAAATGAGAGTCCTGAAAGAGAAAAAGTTTTGGAATATTCTGAAAGGCCTATAGAGAAGTAGAAATTGCATAGTGCCTCATTGGTAAGTTGTTTCATTAACCAGGGAGATCAATTTGGGTAATGGCTTGTTCTCAGGAACAAGTCTTAACCTATAAAATAGCAAATTTAAAAAGAGTTCAGAATAGAAAGGAAAAAGCACAAAGAAACATAATTTTAAAATGTTTAATGTAAACTTTGGACCATAATTTTTTTTCCCTCTTCTCCTCCCCTATTCAAAATACTTGCAACAAAGAGTAACTTCCTTACCTAAGATTTCATGCACATTAGAAATTACAACAGAAGTTTGTGCAGTATTTATAGAACCAGGAGGTAACACTGAAATCCAGAGGGAAAAAAATAAAGAGTATGCTGAGTAGGAAGCCAGTCTTGCAAATGATGTAGTCTAATCTTGCTCAGAGAATGTTAACTTTATGATCTGCAAGGTTTCATCAGAAGGGAAAACTAAAAATAGAAAGTGTGGGATAAGTGAGTGGGATATATAGCTTTAAAAAAAAAAAGAAAGAAAACTACTCACAGCTTAAAGGTTTAGAAAACTCTGTCTGCCACAGGTCTGAAAGAATAAATTACATTGAGAACTGTTTTACTGTTTTCTTTATTTTGGGGGAGTACAATGTGGATTGATTTGGAGTGACCTGTATTTAAAAGCCTTGACATTCTTGGAAACTGAACAGTTGTATTGCAGTGTGCACAGTGACATCTCTTGTCTCCTCCTCCTCCTTGCCGTAGCACAAAGCAGCAACTTTTATACAATCTGACTTCTCAACTCCTGTCTTCTTGTTTTCTCAACACAATAGGGCAGTCATCTATCCTGTTCTTGCTCCTTATGACCTTCTCTGGGTTTCGTTTTTCTGGCTTTTTTTTTTTTTTTTGGTATTTTGAGAGTTTAAATGTATGGGGGCGGTGCTGCGAAAGCAGAAACCTAGGCTGAAAAGAAACATAAATCCTGCAGTTCCACCAATTGTTAATTACTGATATCCATGCTTATGACATGACCCAGTAGAAACACAGCTAGCACGATTCTGAAGTACACATTGCAGTGCTTATTTGTTTTGTTTTGTTTTTGAGATGGAGTCTCGCTCTGTCGCCCAGGCTGGAGTGCAGTGGTGTAATCTCAGCTTACCACAACCTCCACCTCCTGGGTTCAAGTGATTCTCCTGCCTCAGCCTCAGGAGTAGCTGGGATTACAGGTGCGCACCACCGTGCCTGGCTAACTTTTGTATTTTTAGTAGAGAGGGTTTTTCACCATGTTGGTCTTCAACTTTGAGGCCCTGATCCGCCCACCTCAGGATTACAGGCATGAGCCACTGCTCCAAGCCCTGCAGTATTTGTTGAAATACACACACATACACATAGAGACACTCACACTAAAAAACTGTTCAATGCACATGTAAGCAAGATTTTCTTGGATTGTGAAAAGGCAGTTGTTGAATTCTAAGACACCGACTAGCAAGTATGTTTACCAGAAGAAGGAGAAAAAAAAGGAGGGAGAGAGGATAAAATGCTCACTTACATGCCCATTCCACATTTGAGGTAAGGACTACCCAAAGGAACTCTGACAGAGTTAACGCAAAGCATGACTGGGTAATATGTATCACGCACTGCTTCATGATGTCCCAGAAAACTCTCAGCAGGTAGAATGCCATGTTCTCATTCCACTCAGTCAACGACCTTGCCTCATATTGCAGGAAGAATATATAACTTTTTCTAAATAATGGTGATATGGTCTCATGGACAAATCTACTCTACCCTCATCTGCATCCTTCTCTCTCTCTTTGCTGTTATATTCAAGGAATTGTCACTCCTCCAAATACCACTACCACTTTATGTCCTAGATCTAAACCTTATGAAATATTTTTACTCCTCAGAAAAATAACAGATTTTCAGACGAAATCTTTTCCTCATCCTATGTTTCTCTCTCTACCAGATTATTTATACAAAATTTTCCAGCCACATGATGTCCAACACAGTAGCCCCAAAATACATGGGGCCATATAGAACTTTAAATGCGGTTAGTTTGAATTGACATAAACTGAACTGTAAAATTCACAACATGAATCAAAGACTTAGTGACAAAGTAAAATATCTGATTAATACTTATTTTATGTTGTCACATTTTAAAATGCTAATATTTTGAATATATTTGGTCAATAAAGTATATTTTAGAAATCAATTTTATCGGTTTCTATTGCCTTCCAAATGTACCTATTAGAACATTTAAAAGTTTACATGTGCCTTTATTTTCTTTTTTGATTCCTTTTTATTGGCCTTTAATTTAATAAAGAATATCCTTTAAGCGATTCCTGAGAACACTTGGAAAATTTTCTGATTCTTTGTATGTCTAGCCATGTCCTCATGTGTTGACTATCTGTCCTAGTCTTTATTTCTCTGGCTATCTAAAAAACTCCTCCAAGAGATAGACCCTGTTCCTTCTGCATGCTGAGAATGGTGAGTATCCTATGGACTTCCACAGTTAACTATTTAAGCAATAACTCTTCACGTAACTTGAGACCACTGTACTGTATCCAGATTCTTAACTGACATAGTCACTTTAAGGATATTTCATAGACATTTTAACTGTAACTAGAATAATTGACACACACCTGAGCCCACATATGTAAACACGCAAAGAATTGTTTGTCCCTGTGTCTTCTCTTACTAAACGATACTATGAAACATGTAGTTGTTTAGATCAGAAAACTAAGATTTTTCCTTCATTCCTTTCTAAAGTCAATATATCTGAAAGCTCTGGTTTTTCTGCCTCCAAACTATATTTATTTCCAATCTGACCATTTATCTCCATTTCTAGAGGAATCAGTTTTGTACAGGTAATGATACCCAGGACTGCTTTCTAACTGGACTTCCTGTTTTTACTCTTGTTCCTCTTCAATCTATTCCCTACAGCCAGGAGAGAAGGTAGATGATCTACCTTGTAGCCTAATACTAAAAATCTTTAACTTCTCTTAAATTAAATACAAACTCCTAAATGTGATTTACATGACTTTTCATGATATGGCAACATTCAGCCTCTCCAATTTTTGCTCTTATCACTTCCCGCCTTCCACACTCTGCTCTAATCCCTTCTGGAAATCCGTCACTTTTCAGCCCCTGCTCAAAGCCACCAAGCTCTTTCCTACCTCTGCAATTTCTACCTCTGCTGTGCTCTAGGCTCTGCCCTAAACCTTGGCATGACCAACTGTTTTACAATTTCAGGATTTCGCTTGGATTTTCCCTGCTCAGAGGTCTTACTTAGCTCATTGGTAGCCTAAAATAACTCAAGCTACTGCAACATTACTTCTTTACTTTCTACCACAGAGCTCTGATTTTTTCTTTATCGTAGTTATCAGAAGTAACTTCTTTATTTGTATATACTTATTCATTGCATGACATCTTTCCCATAATGTTAGAGCTGAAATAGCAAAGATCATATTGTCTCGTAAGTCACTGTCTCCTGATCCAAACAGAAAGCTATATACATAAAAAGTGTTCATTAAACATGGAATGTATAAATGAATTAATGTCTCTGGGCTTCCAAGAGCTTATTTATTATAAAAATTCAAAATGTTGTAATTATTGGTAAAATATTTTAGACGACATCATATTTTGAAGCTTCTTTTGAATAGTAGGAAAACTGGAGGAGACACTGATCATTTTGCATTTATCATTATATTCACAGAAGCCGAGAAGGCCTGGACAAAGGGGTAAGTAGATAAGTTTAGAACGAGTATTTTTATAAATGTAGAAATAGTTTCTTCCATAATAAAACCACAAATTCACGGTTACTGGCAATTATCATTAAGACTTCAGGGCATCATGTGAGAGAAAGGAGGAAACTGTGGATATCTCATTTAACCTATCCCTACATCACTATAGAAGCTACTCATAATATGATCATCAGTCATTTATTTTTGTACTACCTCTTATCCAGCCAGAAATACACATATACTCACTCACAGAAACAATGAGAATGGCATGAGAGAGGATTTTGAATTAAAAAAAAAAAGTAATGTTTGTTATTCAAGCACTCTTTAGAGATTCAGTATAAAGAAATGACTAACCAACTTTAAGAATTTGGTTAGACAAGAGAAAAAGAGGAGGAAAATGGGTCTTTGGT
This sequence comes from Cheracebus regulus, assembly GCA_963574635.1. Taxonomy (NCBI): domain Eukaryota; kingdom Metazoa; phylum Chordata; class Mammalia; order Primates; family Pitheciidae; genus Cheracebus; species Cheracebus regulus. The sequence continues at coordinate 34,799 of CAUYQU010022721.1, forward strand.
GGCATATGGAAGCTGTATGTCATAGCTTTCACTAATATCAAAGACAAGAAAGCAATTAATAAAGAATGTGTTATAGAAATAAGATTGAATGTGTGTTCAACTTAAATAAATGTCAGTTTTGCTTGATGGCACTGTCCATTGAGAAATAGAAATTGGAAACTGGAAATCTTATATTATAAATCTTGTGGAATACCTATATTTTTATATAAAATTTCAATCAGGAAGTTTTATTCAGAAGTTGAACTTTCCTATAGCTAATCTAAAGAAATCACTGAACTCAACGAATTGCTAAAGTGTTAGTTCAGCTATTGTTAACATGTGTAAAATGTCTTCGAACTGTAGAATTTGCTGTTCGAGTCTAATTCTAAGCTCCTTTAAAAATGTTCTTTCTTTCCTCTAAGTTGAAACTTGAATGGAGGTGGGTGGAGAAAGACATGTCAGGTACTGGGATTCTGATTTTGCAAAATTTCTTTAAGAATTGTGATATCGTTGTTCAGAAAAATCAGCACAAATGAGGTAATTTCTTTAAAATAAAAGTTATATGCCAGCAATTTTCATTTCATGAATCTGGTCTTTAAAAGTTACCTTCCCCCCTCTTTCCAAACTGTCATATCACACCATCATGGTATAAAAATGTTATAACTTATTAAGTATTGCTGAACTTTATAGTTAGAAGAGAAAGTAGAGCTACTTTTGTCAAATACTCTCTTTTGGCAAATGTGAATCTAGAGGCTAGAAAGCTTAAATGGGTTGCAAAGACTCCGCTCGCTCAGTGTTAGTGCCAGGCCTAATCTGCAGTTATACCCAGGAGCAACCTCACAAACCATAAAGGAGTCCAGTGGAATGAGTACAGGACAATAAGGAGTATTAGAATCAATGGAAAGTGCAGGCCCGCATTAGTGAATTGACCAAGTAAACAAATATATTACGTCTGAAGGAAGTTTGGTTCCCAACTTTGAAACCTGTGAACATGATATACCATATTGACTCCCTACATTAGCTCCTATGGCATCTATGCTAAAAAACTATCAGAAGATGTTTTTCATTAAATTACTGCTAAGTTGCTTATTTATATTGCTTTGGTGCCAACTTATTTTAGCTCAGAGAAAATATACCTCTATATTATGAACTAAAGTAAGAAGCTTAAGGACATTAGTGAACACACATGTTCCTTTGGAAACTTCTAGAAACTTACTTGGTTTGTAGAAAAGTTTTTTTTTATTATACACTCTATTGTCACTTAAATAAAATGATAATTAAAATTGTGTTACTCTTATATGTTAATCAACAGCCAGAATAATTTTTGTAAATACTGTTTTTCAAAATACTCTCAAGTCTAACATATTTTCTTTCTCTCCCCTAAGACTTGCCTGCCTGTCTTTTTGGGTTATCAATAATTTCTCTCTACCTAAGAAAGCAATTTTTATTGTTCCTCATTAACTGGTCTTCACTCCTGTCTGATTGATCTCTTTCCTTCATGCTCCCCTCAATAGGTATATTATCAATCTTGAGCCATACTTTCAATGTTTCCTTAAGCTCAGAGAACTACCTGGGGCATCACGACAAAGATAGCTTCTTCGTGAAGGTTTATTCCAAGACCTATCCTATTTTAGTCCTTTCAGGCTTCTATAACAAAATACTAGAGCTTATAAATGACAGAAATTTGTTTATCATAGTTCTTATGTATGGGAAGTCCAAGATCAAGACAGATTCAATGTCTGGTGAAGGCCTGCTTTCTGACTTATAAACAATGGCTTCTTGCTGTGTTCTCACATAGTGGAAGAGGTTAGTGGGATCTCTTTTGAGTATCTTTTCTATGGCCACTATCCCATTTATGAGAGCTTCACTTTCATGACCTAATAATCTCCTAAATTCTCCATCTCCTAATACTATCACTTTGGGGTTAGGATCTCAACATATGAAATTTGAGGGGACACGAACATTCAAAACAGGACATGTTCTTCATGAAGTCTGCAGGTGCTCTCTGGGCTACTGCATTTGCATGCTAACTTCTGCAGAATGGCCTTTTCACCCATCTGTATCACAGTATTTAGAATTTCTATTGTTTTATTTTTTGGAAAAATTATTGAAGACAGAACACATGTCTTCTGTTCTCTGTGTTTTCCACATTGCCTCATCTATTTTTCACACTTAGTCAAGTTTCAGTAAAGAAAACTAATCAATCTTACAAAAAAAAACTCACAAAAAACAAACAAAAACTTAGAGCTCAAAGACATTCAAAAGGGAAACATAACCTCATTCTTTTTACAGCTTGGAAAGCAGCAAAGGCCAAACAGATGGGGTAACTGGCACAAGCTGACACTACTGGATGTACAATTGGAATTAGAAACAAGTCTCCTGAATAGTAGACCAACACTCATTTCACTATCTACTACCACATTCACAACACTCAGTGATCATTAAGAAGAGAAGAAAGAGTAACATGCCTTTAAGAGTTGATGCGCATTTCTGTTGGATACAAGACACCCAGGCTATACATCCAGAATGTCAGCTCTTAGCTAGTTCAAAACAATACCACCTGAAACAAGGCAACAGGAGGCGAAGAGAGCTGTCAAGTCCCAATTTGCAGTTTCTAGCAAAGATCACAGGAAAAAATAGACTCCAGATTCAACTTGTCTTTATTTCAACTCCTCAAGGGCTCAGCACCAGCTAACTGCTGGAATTCTACACAAGCCTGTTGACCAGCTTTATGCTTGCTTCTCCTCCTGCCTGGTTACCCAATTAGTTCCTTGTTAACCACACACCTGCAGTGTCTTTCCCTTCAGGCTCTGCTCCTCTCTGTGTAGCTTTTAACCCCTTCTGTACACATTGTTTAAAACACTATTAAGGTGCCCCCATGGATGCCTGACAGAATTGTTGGTGCCCTCTTGGTTGCCAGAGTAATTAGCTTACAGGGACATCTCATCTAATATAACTGCAAAATCTGAAAAAGATCAAACTCCCCTGCCTGTGCAAGCTGCTGGGGCACCGGGAATGCAAACGCTATTCGTCCAGGTAATCAGGTAACATGGCAACACAGAGAATGTCTGAAGCAGGATATCCAGAAATTTTAGTCCAAGGGAAGACAAGAAAAACAATTGTTTTATCAAACCTTTTTGAGCCCCAGAAAGAAAATCCCCTGGGAAGCCAAAAGGAGACTGATGAGTCAAGAGAAAAGATCATGGTGTTATGCTGAAGACTTTTTCACAGCTGTTCATGCCTTGGTGAATTCCCAAAGCTTGGAAAGGACATATGCTTTCAGGAGGAACGTGTGAGACTGTGCACCAAGAAAGCTAAAGGAATGGAGAATAAGGAAGATAAGCTCTTTTAAGAGTACCAGTAGGTCATCAAGCCATGTGTCTGCTCACAGGCAAACTCCTGGCCAAGCGTGGTGGCTCATGCCTGTAATCCAAACACTTTGGAGGCCTAGGCGGGTAGATTACCTGAGGTCAGGAGTTCAAGACCAGCCTGACCAACATGGTGAAACCCTGTCTTTAAAAACAAACAAACAAAACTAATTAGCATTGGCCCTCTTTATTCGGATCCTCTAAAAAGTAAAAAGACTCCAGTTAACCTCCATTAGTGACACAGTCTATGATTTGAAAATCTTCACCCACAAAAAATACGTATCTTTCCATCTTCATTATTAAAAAGGAAAACATATTCAAACTGTAAAAGGCAAAACAATCAGATTTAATAAAACATTACAGTCTAATAAAGGCAGTGAAATTTAAAAAGGAAGCATGGTTATTTTAAATAAGAAAATATTGCATATACAATTTCAGAGTCATGTAACCATTATAAAATAATTGGGGGAATGGAACAGTGAAGTGCTAGAAAACAAATGCAAAAGTCTCATATCAATTGTCCAAAAGGAGAGAAAGGTAGATTCTGAAAATTATAGCTTAAGGACCTGACATTCATAACAACTAGAACTGTACAGGGTGATTACTAAATAATCTCTTTGTCCATTTTTGAAAAAGGAAAAACTGATAATGGAAAATAAATGTGTTTTCATCAAAAAACAAATATGTTAAACTAATCTTCTGTTCCTGCTTCTGATACTGTTTTCAGACTTGAAATGCAAAAAGTTTCAGTAACAATGCTTCTAGATATCAGCAAAGTTTTTCTAATAAAATATGTCTGAAAAAAATGAAAGAAAATATGTTGACATTTTAATAAAGTCAAGGTTAGTTGGACTATGTTTCTTAAAGGATAAATGTCAATCCAAAGAGATGTCTCAGGACTGTGATGCTTCTTTGCACACATATGTGTCACATGCCTGCCAGGTTGCTAGAATCTGGAAAAACCACAGTAAGCAAGATCAAGATTTGCAAAGACCCCTCCTGCCTCCATCAAGGTTATATAAATTTGACTTATTTTATTTAAAAAGTAGATGTAGAAACAGAAGTTTATATAGTGTCATATATATATATATATATATATATTTTTTTTTAATGAAGTCAGATGAATAACTAAATCATCATATCAGAGACTTTTAGTAGAAAAAGGTTTGGCTAGAATGATGTATCACAGGTGAGAACAAAGATAGTAAGAATAAATGTTAATTTGAATTCTGTTTTAAAGCTTAAATCAAGAGACATTTTTTATAGTCTTGAAATTATGGGTGACTCCAAGATCTGAGCAGGCTAGAAAGTAATTTAACTTTCAAAATAGGTAATTAAATCCTAAATCGTAAAAACAAAGGCAAAACTCAGTGTTTAAATAAGGTAAGATTAGCTAAATTGGTTAGAAGACTTTAGAAGTTCTTATTATATTTGGAGTCCCAGAATTTTTAAAGAAAATAACAGGTCAGAATAAATTCAGGGAAGGTAAAGCAGGGTAGTAAAATATTTGGAAATTCTATAATATGAGAACTAGTCAAATGATTTGGAACGTTAGAAAATGAAAAAGCATGGTACATGTTCACTACAAGAGTGATATCATTGTTTTAAATAGGTCCTCAGTATAAAACTATGATTAAGTGATGGAAATTCCTAAGATACAAATGTTGTCTCATAATATATATATATATACACACACACACACACACACACACACACACACATCCACCAAACACATAAGAAGACATGATGTTTAATATGGAGAATACTAAAATGACCAAGTATACTCTGAATAGCAAGCTGTCAGGAATATTTTTTTTAAAAAAGATGTCTCAATTAAGTAGAATTTTAGCCTAAATGATATCTAAGATCCCTTCTAATTTTCTAAATCTAAATTTATGAGATTGTAAGGGAGATATTTTCTTTTGCACATTTGACTTCAGATGAATGTTTCCTCCTGAATTATTATTCAATAGATATGAACAGTTATTAAATAGGAATGGTTTCTCCAACTTCTCTTGCCTTGATCTATGGATATTATCATCATAGAGCTCAAAGTAAGCCTAGCATCTCAATCAAGCTACATTTTACCTCTTTTACTGTACTTTGCTAAACTAAAATATTAACTTTTTCCTCATATTATGAATCTTGGTACAGATTTTTTTTTTTTTTTTGTAAAATAAGAAAAATCATTTCCTTCTAGTCACATTTTAGTTTTTTGGTCAATTAAGTTTGCAATTTCTTTTATTCTTCATTTTATGTTATACTCAGAATAATTCTAAAGATGTCATGTTTTATTAGATACTAGTGTAGCCAAGGATGTCATAACACTAATTCTCAGCTTTGCTGATGTCCAAATTCCAGAGCATCTCTGAATTAGTTTCTCCAGAGACTGGCTTTGTGTTTCCTTTTGCAAGATAGGAGTGTCTGACTATAACTATCCTGGGTGGTGGAAGAGATCCTTCTAGCCTGCTCCACTCCCTATAGAACTTACCTAGTTGCCTTTAATGCATAAATTTCTCCAGACTTGTGAAGTACAAATATGCTTGCTTTAAAATTATTTTTTTCAATAGGATTGCAAGTTTCTTTTTCCCTCTGCTCTGCTCAGTCAAATACTACTTGTCACTCTGTATTTTCCAACCTTTTGCTGACATCACTTATCTAGAGTAATTTCCCATATTGTTCTTGTTTTCCTCATAAGATTATACCTTTTTTTAAAAATTGTGGTATAGTTTCAGAAAGAAACAGATAAAAACATTTGATCTGACAGGTTAAAACATAAGTCTCATTTTGTTTTCAGTTTATTTTTGATTTGTTGTTGTTATTGTTCATTCAACCACACAGTGCCACATATTTAAACACATAATTTAGTTAAAAAAATTTTAACATTAAAACCAAGGAAATGACAGGAAAATAAGTCAAAATTAAGTGTCTCTCTGTTCAGGAGAAATTATATGTAATATTTATTCTTTTTTATCTTTTAATATTTCCTGCATGTCACAAATGTACTATTTCCATAAGAAAATGTAGTTAGCATAACCAAAATAAATTTATTCAATTTTCTTTCTTCTTGTGCTTTATAAAAATAGTTTAAATAAAATATTTTAAAGATTCTAGGAAGAATACAGAGCATGAGGAAGCTGTCTCCCACCTAGACAACAATTGCACTGATTGACAGAATCTATCCAAAGCAACTATTTTAAAAGTCTGGAGTGTATTTAAGGTTTGTAACATGCAGGGGGAAGTCTTGGACTACAAATTGTAGTTAATTTAAGTCAATTTCAGATCTTAGGACAGTACAAGCTACTCATTCCCCATTCCCTGGCAGCCGTCCTTGTGGTCTTGGAACAGCTTGCAAGCAGCTTCTGGTAGCCACAATACGCAAAAAGGACCCTGTCCTCCACATACTGGGGATCTGTGCTCTGGTTACTGACTGTTGCTCTTATTAAAGAGATATAGACAAAAAAGATGGATGGTCATTGTTGCAGCACCTCTTACCATTGTTGCAACAATTTCCTTTCTGGCTGAACTAACTTCTAGAGAACTTAAAGGGCTTGTGCCTTTCAATCCCCTCACTTTTTTCTCCTACAGCTCCACATTAAAGGTTAAAGTATTCAAAAGCATTTGCATAATATAGAGAAAATTAGAAAGCGATGTCCATGCCAAGGAAAAGGTGTGGGTAAGTTTACCCATCGGGCCAAATCCTGGTACATAGATAGCTTACAACAATAACAAAAAAAAGTTAAAAAAAAAAATACAAAAAAAAGTGAGCCCTAGTTAAGAAGGAGAATGTGATTTCCAGATTTACCATATTATTTGATTCAAATTTCTAGCTTTAACAACAAAATATAAGGTATACAAGAAGAAAGGAAAGTATGGCCCATTCAAAGGAATATATAAATAAAAATAAACTGATCATAAAAAAGATCTGAAGACAGACCTATTAGACAAATACTTTAAAACATGCACAGATAATTAAAGGAAGATATGGAGAAAGTCAACATACAATGTATGAACAAACTGGAAATATCAGTAAAGAGATAGAAAACTCACAAGGAAACCAAAACAAAAATTCTGTAGCCAAAAAGTACAATAACTGTAGTAAAAGAATTCTTAGATGAATTCAAAGGAAGATTTGAGCAGGCAGTATAAAAGAATCAGTAAACTTGACGATAAGACAATGGAAACTTGAGTATGAGAATAATAATAATAAAAAAAGATTGAATACAAGTGAATAGAGCCTAAGAAACCTGTGGGACACTATCAAGCAGATCAGCATAAACATCGTGAGAGTTCAAGAAGAAGAAAAAGAGAAAGGGACAGAGAGACTATTTGAAGAAATAATGACTGAACATTTATAAATGTGATGAAAGTCATAAATACAAACATTTAAAAAGCTCAGAAATTCTAAGATAAATTCAAGAAAACCCACCCTGAGGCACATTATAATCAAGCTTTCAAAAGACAACAACAGGCTAGTCACTGGGCTCAGGTCTGTAATCCTAACATTTTGGGAAACATGGGGGTTCAGATCACTTGAGGTCACGTGTTTGAGACCAGCCTGGTCAACATGGTGAAACCTCCTCTCTACTAAAAATACAAAAATTAGCCAGTGACGGTGGTGCATGCTTAGGGAATCCCAGCTACTTGGGAGGCTGAGGCAGGAGGATTGTTTGAACCTGGTAGATGGAGGTTGCAGTGAACCTAGATCATACTGCTGCACTCTAGCCTGGGTGACAGAGCAAGACTGTCTAAAAAAAAAAAAAAAAAAAAAAAAGACAAAGACAAAGAAAGAATCTTGAAAGCAGCAAGATACAAGTTACTCTTACATATAAGGGATCCTCAAAAGATTATCAGCAGATTTCTTATCAGATATTTTAGAGTCTTGAAGGCAATTATTCACAGTACTAAAACAAGACTACAACAACAACAGTAACTGTTAACCAAGGATTCCATACCAGAGAAACTGTCCTCTAATAGTGAGAAGTTAAGATATTCCCAGATAAATAAAAGATGAAGAAATCTGGTATCACTAGACCTGCTCTGTATAAAATTTTCAAAAGAGTCCTGAAGGGTAAAATGAAAGGACCCTACACAGAGACTTAAAGCTGTGTGAAGACAGAAATATTCAACTAAAGGTAAATAAATGAAAAATTCTGAAAGCTAGTATTATTATAACAGTGGTTTGTAACTCTAGTTTTTGGTTTTTGGATAACTTAAGAGACTAACATTTTTTTAAAAAACACAATTATTTGTTTGAAAACTAACGTTATTGTAACTTTGATTTGAAAATATACATTTTTTCTACATAATGTAAAAGCCTATTAAAAATATTTAAAAATAGAAAAGGGAAAAATAGAAAAAGGAGACTAACACATATGACAGAATTATTAGTACTTTTGAGGGGCCTACAGTGTATAAAATGTAATTTTTGTCATATCAACAACTGAAAGGGTGAGGATGAAACTGTAAAGAAGCAGAGTTTTTATGTTATTGAATTTAATCTCATAAATAAATATAGTATTATAACTTTAAGATGCTAAATATGGTATAGAATATATGGGTCCACAAAAAATAGATATAGAATATATACAAAAGACAATTAGAAAATAATTTAAACATTGTTTTAAGTTCACACACACACACACAAGAGGAGAGTATGGCAGGAAATGAGGGATAAGAAAGCTATAAGGCATATAAAAAACAAACAGCAAATGACAAATTCATCCTTATCAATACTTACTTTAAATGTAAATGGATTAAATTTTTCAATGAAAAGACAAAATTGGCAGAATTGATTAAAAATAGATGATGCACATATGTGCTGTCTATAAGAGACTCACTTTAAGTTAGAGACAGACAGATTGAAACCGAAAGGATGGAAAAAATATATTCTATGCAAATAGTAATTAAAAGAGAGCAAGAATGGCTATCCTATTATCTTAAATAAAATAGATTTTAAGTCAAAAAAACATTTAAAAAGCCAAAAAAGAAAATTATATACTAATAAACATTTTAACACAGCAAGCAGATATAGCAATTATAAACATTTAGATACCTATAACAGATCATCAAAATATATGAAGCAAAAACTGACAGAATTGAAGAAATAAATAGACAGTTCTACAATAACAGTAGATAAATTCCATAGCCCACTCTCAGTAATGGATAGAAACAGATAGAAAACAAATAATGGAACAGAGGATTTAAAAATTATAATAAGCCAAGTAGATCTAGCAGACATATATAGAACATTCTTCTCAAAAATAGTAGATAGACACTGTGGAAAACAACATGTTAGGTACCTCCTAAAATTGGAAATAGAATTTCCATATGATCAAATAATTCTACTTTGGGGTATATTCCCTCCAAAATTGAAAGCAAGGTGTCAAGGAGATATTTATACACCCAAATTTATAGCAGCATTATTCAAAATAGGGAAAATTTGGAAGACAGTCAAGGGTTCATAGATAGATAGATAAATAAATGTGGTATATGCATACAATAGAGTATAATTCAGCCTTTTTTAAAAAAAAAATGAAGAAAATCCTGGCATATGCTACAACATTGATGAACCTTGGGAATATTATGCTAAGTAAAATAATTCAAGTCACATAAAGACAAATACTGTATGAGTTTACTTATATGAGCTAGTTAGTGAGTTAAAATCATGAAGACAGAAAGTAGAATGGTATTTTCTAGGGACTGGAGGCAGGGGTATTGAGGAATTATTGTTTAATAGGTACAGAGTTTCAGTTTTACAAAATGGAAAGAGTTACAGAGTTGGACGGTGCCACATTATGAATGTTTTTAATATCATTGAACTGTACACTTAAACTGATCATGATAGTAAATTTTGTGTTACATGTATTTTACCACGAATAAGAAAGAAAATATTTTTAAAAACCTAACTAAATTTATTGTCATAACTTTTATATAAAAGAAATCAGAGTACACTTTTAAGTTGAAAGTCTTAAGAAAAATGACTTATAAAATAAAACGGTGTATTATGGAGTGAAAATATATTGAGAATAAGGTGTCAAAACAAAATAAATTAAAACGGCTAATATCTAGGATTGGGTGCCATGAGGTTTATTTCTTTCAAGGGAATTTGCTATAAGCTTTAGTGTTAGAATATTGCCTTCAAGGTCATAGAGGTATGAAGATAAGGCCTTGCAAGCTCTGCTCAATGACTTGGACTTGAAAGAGTTAACACTGACACCCTAACTTCCAGACTTTAGTGTGAGGGTCCCTCTTGAGGGTTGTGAACACCATGCTCCACATGTGTTTAAAATGTTCATCATAATAATTTCTGGATTTGTCCTTGGTGGGGGCTGGAGGGAGTGGAATCCCAAGGAAAGATTATTGCTAGCATTGTCATTTAAAAACAGAGTACACAAATAACAAAGAATTCACTATAGGGAATGCACTACCTTGAGCTTTGAGATAGGGGGATTCAAATGGGATTTTCAAAATTATATCACTGGTTTGCTAACAGAACAGATGTGGATTTAAAAAGAAAGAAACGTATAGGTTGCTGAATGATGTTCCCTAAAGCAGCTTTCCCTGCCCACCACATTCACCAAAAGTGAGTATTTCAATAAACAGAATACATTTTTATGACATTTTTATTTTGCCCGTTCAAGTGCATTTCATCTTATTTGATCCCAATTATTTTGTTTCACTTTATCTCATTACGAACCCCTTAGATTTTCCCTGAGCTTAAGTCATTAACCCTCTCGATACACATTTTTAGTATGCATTAGCAATATTTAATATATTTAAACAGGCAATTTGAATTTCTGCAACTAAATTTACCACCCACTATACATATATGCGGTTACGTACTGTATAGACTTAAACTTTCTCTTTTCCCAACTTCCACTAGGAGATTGATACTTCATTAAGCAGTTTTACAAGGCCATTTGTAGATTTTTAAAATCCTGTTTATAAAACAAATTGATAGTAACAGCAGAGAATTTAGAAAATGCAGTTAATTAAATAAAAATAAAAACTATATAATCTTACCACTTTCAAAAATTCACTGTTAGTATATTCATTAATGTATTGACCTTTTTGTTTCCATAAGTAGACAACTTATAATTGTTATTGTTCTAAAAATTTGGACTCTCATCCTATGAAATTTTGTATCTTGAATTTTAAAAATATATATACTGTCCTTTATTTTAAAAGTGTTTTACAATATATCGAGTTTCATGGTTAACCTCATGTTTGAACAGCATAATTTTTAATGTAAATAATTAATTGTTCTTTATATAGATGTTTCATAGTATATTTAATTATCTTCCCATTTCTGAGCATTTAGATCATTTCTTCTTTTCACTGTGTTCATGGTTAGGTATATATGTTTGCATGTGTGTTTTTATAGAGACAGAGAGGCAGATGGAGACACGGAAAAAACTCAAACAAAATGTCATGAAAATAAATGAAGACCAACCAAATTAGAAAAGCAAATGCTATTTACTGAGAGCTTGCTATAGCAAGAGAGTCAACCATTATTACTTCTGTTTTGGAAGACATTGAAAGGCAGGCAAAGGAGCGGGAAAGCTTTATAGTGAACAAAAGGGAAGCTTCAAGTCTGCTCTAATAGAGCTGCTTAGTATGGGGAAGCTGTAGGTTGGCTAAGTAGAAGCAGCATATGCTATATGATTGGTCAGGGGGTACATATTTGGCTTTCTCTGACTGGTCCTAAATTGAAAGTGAAGATGAAAAATTAGGAAAGCAGTTATTGATTGATCAAGTCCTGGCCATTTCAGACTGATAGTTAAATAAGTTATTGTTTGGCTTATTGGATTGGTACTGAAATAGCAGTATGATTTTCTACAATCGTTACTTCCTGGTCAGTTATTGTTAGATAAGAGGTTTCTGCAGGTTGTGGGTCAGAGATCTATTTTTATATATAAAAATATATATATATAAAATATAAAATATTATATATAATATAATAAATATATAATATAATATTATATATATTATATATTTATTATATTATATATAATATATAATATATAAAATATATAACAGTGGGCTATTCACTGTTGGAATATTCAGTCTATCAATATACACAACCTTTTAAAATACTTATAATATACATGGCATATTTACATAAATAGCCTGCATTTTAGTCCAACAAGAATGTCTCAATACTCTTTAACTGATATTATAGAGACCTCATCAAGTGATCACAATGCAGTAAATTAGAAATCAACACAAAACCAACAAAAAATTGCAAAAAAGAAACGAAGAAGAGGAGGGAAAAGTTTGCTTAAAAAAGAAAGAAATAACAAAGCAAACTAAATCCATAACAACAACCACAAATTCTCCACACCTTTAAAAGTGATTAACATTATTCTAAAAAACTTAAATTAAATTTTAATTACTTAGATAGAATGGAAGTGATATATATCAAAACCCAAAGAATCTAGATAAAGCAGTACTTGGAGAAAATTTTGTGGTGTTTAACATATACATTAAATAGGGTTTCCACGAACACCCATGCACCTGACCACCTGTGACATTTTTCAAACATATTTGGATATCAAATGTACAGATAAATTTCAAGAATAGTTTCAAGAACAATATAAAGAATTCTTGAATATCCCTTATTCAGATTCACAATTTTTAAAAATTTTGCCACATTTATTTTATTATTCTTTCTCATATATATAGACATAGATATAAGATATAGTGCTTTCTGTTTGTTTTATTTTCTTTCAGACAGAGTCTTACTCTGTTGCCCAGACTGGATTGCAGTGGCGTGATCTCTGCTCACTTTAACCTCCACCTCCAGGGTTCCAGCGATTCTCCTGCCTCAGTCACCCAAGTTGCTAAGATTACAAGCCTGTGCCACCATGCCCTGGTAATTTTTGTAGTTTTGGTAGAGATGGGATTTCACCATATTGGCCAGGCTGGTCTCGAAATCTTGACATCAAGTGCTCTTCCTGTCTCCACCTCCCAAATTGTTGGGATTACAGGTGTGAACCATAGTGACCAGCCAAGATAAACATTTATTGATTGATTGTTTTACACCCTTTCAGTAACAATTGCATACACTATGCTTTTTAACCATAAATTCTTCAGAGGACATTTTCTACCAACAAGTAAATGACCATAGTGCAATTAATAAATCCAGGAATTTTAATATTTATAAAGTAATATAATCTAATCTATAGCACATATTCCAATTTCACAAACTGTTTCAGTACTATTTTCATGCCAACTTTTTTCATAAGATCCAATTCATATTGCATATTGCATCAAGAAACCATAATAACTCACTGGGACTGTTAACTGGAACAGTTTTTGAATCTTTCTTTGTCTTTCATGAAATAGACAGTTTTGGAAAGCATAAACAGCCTACTTAGTTTGTAGACTGTCCCTCATTTGTGTTCCTTCACAATTAAATTCAGGTTATTTATTCTTGGCACAAATACTACATAAGGTTACGCTGTCTCGGTTCATCAATCAGGGATGTTGGTGTGCCCCATTATCAGTCACATTAACTTTGATAATTTGTTTAAGGTGTTCATTTTAAAGTTACTGCTTTTCTCTTTGAATGAATGCAACTTTTGAGCCTCTCTAAATATCATGTTCATCATCAAATATTTGCATTTATTAATAACTTTCAGCAGAATCATTATGTCTGTGATGATTATAAAGTGGTGATGTTCCAAACCTGTTTTTTCTTCCTTCTTTATTAATAAGCATTCCACTATAGAGTTCTTTTCATCTCATTTATTTATTTACTTATTTATTTAAGCATTTCTTATCTGTAAGGACTCACAAGTTTTTATTTAATATATATATATATAAAAACTTTGATAATGTATTATAAGCATTCTTTGGGTAACCTTGGAAGCAGAGATTCTTGAAGTAAGTTTCTGACATTCAGCCAAGTTTTATTCTAAAAAAGCAAAATTTGTAACTCCACCACTAGTGTATTAAAATGCGTAACAAATCACTAGCTGTATTTTCTGGCGTTTGAACTTTGTCAATATGATGGGTGAAATGTGGAAACTGACTCATGTGATTTCACAATTTGTGTTTACTAATGAGCTTTTGAGTTTATTTCATATTTGTATTGGTTGGCTCTCTTGTTTTGATTTTTGTTGTTGCTTTTGTTTGCAATGTTAATATTTTTCTTACTGAATTTTTTAAGGATACATACTTTGACATACAATTCTCTTTAAAATGTCTTCCCTGCCAGTTATAATTGTGCTGCAAATTTTTACAAAAGCCCCTGCAGCTCTACAGCTGTACTTCACCAGTGCAGGAAGATTCTCTCACCATACTTTCTTAAAATTATCAGGGAGAGGGTCAGCCTCTCCAACACCTATCTGAAACTTAAGCCCCTGGTCTCTTATTTACTTCTGTAGCCTGATGTCCTGTGTAGACCAATGCCCCTGTAGGACTGACATATGACTGCTTATTTCTGTTTTATCCATTAATAGTGTATGTCAAATTAGCTTTAACTCTATATTCTGGCCTTAGGGTTAAGTCCTGTTTTAAGCCTCATTTTCCTTTTAGATACAATAGCCTTGGGTTCTGCTTGTCTTGGAGGAAAATTTTGACAAGCAGATGATATATTTGAAAGAATATAGATTGTGAAGGCCTTTCAATTCCAAACATGTATGTATTCCATCTAGCTCAGCAGTCCTCAGGATGTGGCCCAGGAACTTCCAGGGATTCCAAAGACCCCTTCAGAAAGTCAGCAAGTTCAAAACAATTTTCATAATAAAACTCAGACATCATGTGTCTTTTTCACTCACATTTTCTGATGAGCCTATTGTGGAGTTTTCCAAAGGCTGATACTGCATCTGACTGAAGGCAGAAACACACATGAGAATCTAGCTATCTTCTATTCATCAGCCATCAAATAAATTTTCAAAAATTCAAAGCAATAATACTATTTGATATAGTTTGGATATTTGTCCCTGCTCAAATCCAATTTTGAATTGTAATCCCAAAGGTTAAAGGTGGGGCCTGGTAGGAGATATTTGGATTATGGGAGCAGATCCTGCATGACTTGGTCCTGTCTTTGTAATAGTGATTTATCCTGAGGACTGGTCACTTAAAAGTCTGTGATACCTCCCAACAACTTTCTTGCTTACTCCTGCTTTTGCCTTGTATTTTGCATGATCCCCCTTTACCCTCTGCCATGATTGTAAGCTTCCTGAGACCTTCCTGGAAGCAGAGCAGATGCTACCATTATGTTCCCTATAACTTGCAGAACCATGAGCTAATTAAACCTCTTTTCTTTATAAATTACCCAGTCTCAGGTATTTCTTTATAGAAAAGCAAGAATGGCCTAAAAAACTATTTCTTCTAACATTTTAAAAATCTTTTCAGAAAAATATGCTACTGACATGAACATTTAATTTGTTATTTTACATTTTTCATTAAATTAATTAATGGCTGAGTGCAGTGGCTCACACCTGTAATACAGAACGTAGGGAAGCTGAGGAGGGAGCTGAGCTTCAGCTCAGGAGTTCAAGACCTGCCTGGGAAACATAGCAAAACCCCATCCTCCACAAAAAGAGAAGAAGGGAGACCAAAATAAAATAAATTAACAAATATTTAATTTTTTCTCAATATTAGTTTCTGGTTTGATAAATGTTGATAGATAAAATCCACATGAACAAAAGTAGCACCAAGCCATAATTTTAAAACTAACAACAATTTAAAAAAAGCAATTATGCCACTTCTCTGGCAAAAAGCCGTTAATGACTATATTTTATATAGAAATTCATTTTTAGCCAGAACTCAATACTGCATGTGTCTGACTAATAACTGCATGGCCAACCTCTACCCAACCTACTTTCTTTCTCCAAAGGTGTTATTGACATGACCTTCTTTCAGTTGCTCTAAGGTATCAATTTCTTTCCAACAATAGGCCTTCATAGATATTTTTCCCTTAAATTCACATTAATGCCTGTCAGACTGTGTTGTATTATCTTATCTCTTAGGTCTCCTTGAAAAACACTTCCTTGGAGATACCATTCCTGTATTATGGCTTGTCCAGTCTTTAATAACTCTCTCATTCTCTTTTTTAGCACATTGCCTTTTCTTCATATAGAACTGTTAATATAATAAGCATAGCAGAGAACAAAAGGGTATGAACTAAATAAGCTCCTGGCCATAGCAGGCAGATACTCTCCAGTGAGAGTCAGCTGTAGAGCTCACTTCACTTTCTGGTTTCCCATTCTCTGTCCAAACACTTAGCAACACTAATTTTCTTGTCAGTTCCATGACAGATTCCAAATTTCATATTTTAAATAAAATTTCCAACATTTTATTTATTTTTAATGGAAGAGTTTTGAAATTCTGCCAGAGTTAATGCTTTCTATAGAGTCTTTCCAAGTACATTTACAGAGATTTATATATTAGATGATAAGCATCTAAAGACAGGTGGAAAGCATTATAACACATGCACACACACAATGCATCATATTTAGCCCACAAAAACACTCCTATTTGATCCAATATATGATATGATAATTTGTGATTATTTTTACATAAAAATCCAAATATTTATATTTTCTGAACTTATTTAGTCCATTTTGCATTGCTATAAGGGAATATCTGAGTCTTGGTAATTTACGAAGAGAAGAGATGTATTTGCCTTATTGTTTTGCAGGATGCACAAGAAGCATGGCACTAGCATTTGCTTCTGATGAGGGCCTCTGGGATATTCTAAACATAGCAGAAGGGACAAGGGATCTTGCATGTCCCACGTCTAGGGGAAGCGAGGGTGATGCCAGGCTCTTTTAAATGACCAGCTCTCATATGAACAAATAGAACAAGGATCATCGCAGGGAGGGCACTGATTCATTACTGAGGGATCCACCCTCATCACCCAAACACCTTCAAGGAGGCCCTACCTCCAACACTGGGGATCATAGTTTGACATGAGATTTTGAGGGAGCAAAAATCCAAATTATATAACCTGTCTTCTGATCATCATCACACAGCATTTGCTAATTGTCAAGTGAACTTGATTAAACTTTGATAGAGGATGGGCTTATGTTGTTTTAATGAAAGGGTTATCAGATGTGATGCCACTTTTTTTCTGAATCTTGTAGACTTTTGAGACAGAGGTTGGTTTGAATAAAATGTTAACAAAAGGGTTGGCTTAGACAATTGAAGGGAAGTAGAACATTCAGCAAAAAAATTTGAAGGCACAACTAACAATGCAGTGATATCCTTGATTTGTTTGTAGGTTGTTGAATTACTAAGGATGCTTAGCATATGTTAGGATTTCCATAACTCAAAAGAACATGGTGTTATCAGAAAAAGTATGTATCACCAGGGTGGGGCACAGTCCTACTTTGAGAAGAGAATGTCTATATTCTACTCTCACGCCTTTTGTGTATTTCTTAGTTTTCCATTCAAGAAAGCATATAATAATGGAAGGCCAATGCGTTCATGCCACCTGAAATCATGCTAGTTCTAGAGAAGAGTAAAAGTTATTAAAAAATATAGATTTGGGCCAGGCGCAGTGGCTCACTGCTATAATCCCAGCACTTTGGGAGGCCGAGGGAGGTGGATCACAAGGTCAAGATATCAAGACCATCCTGGTCAACATGGTGAAATCCTGTCTCTACAAAAAATATAAAAATTAGCTGGGCGTGGTGATGCCCACCTGGAGTCCCAGCTACTCAGAAGGCTAAGGCAGGAGAATTTCTTGAACCCGGGACGTGGAGGTTGCGGTGAGCCGAGATTAAGCCATTGCACTCCAGCCTGGGCAACTAGTGCAAATCTCTGTCTCAAAGAAAAAAAAAAAAAAATATATATATATATATATATATATATATGTATGTATATATGTATGTATGGGTATATATATATATATATATATATATATCTATATATATGTGTGTGTGTATGTATATAGATGCATTTAGAAGAAAGGACCTGCCATGGTTCTCTCAGATGACACAAACTACCTTCTGCTTCTTCATCTTTGGCTTTCTACAGTACAATATTCTAGTTCTTTCTTCTGCAAGCATACTGTAAGAGTTAAAGAAAGAGGAAAGAAACAATAAAAGCAGCTCAACAGTCAAAGACAGGTTTATTTTGGAGAATAAACCTGAGAGAGGCTTCAATCCGAGTTAGGTCAGAGGCTTTCTTTCTTACAGACTGAGAGTTTTTAAGAATTTAGGGTGGGAGAGCTTATCAGAGGCTTGGACTGTTTCTGTGTCTCTTTGTTTTGCTTATCTGGAAGGGAGAGTCTTGTGTCTGTTCCCATATACCTTCCTGTAGCTGCAGGCATACCTCCTGAGTCTGCTTTCAGCTTCTCCTTTTTAGTGCACCTAAAGGGGAAGGAATGTACTTATTAAGGCCCACTGTTTTACTGGGGACCATTGTATGAGTGTGAAGTTTGGTGATTACGCAACACACTTTCCCTCCTCCCTCTGTGCCTGAGCTGTCTTATCTGTGTTTTACTATCTCTGCTCTTTCTGGCTGCTTGTTGTTAGAAGACAAGTGATTTCCTTGAAATGCATGAAGTTATAAAGGGAGCTGGAACTCAAAGTGGTGGCATTTGTCCCAGATGACGGTACTCCTGCTCTGTCACATACTACTTGTGAACTGAGCACAATCACATAATTCTTTCAATGTTTTTGTTGAAAATGGTTCCTCTATATTGCATGTCTATATGAATAGCATGGCAATGGGAAAAGGTCTCAATCACCACAGAAGTGAGAATGAACCTGCCATATTCTCTTCCTGTCTCACTGATACTGTTTTCTCATCCGGGAATAAGAATAATAGACATAGTTGTGAAAGTTAGAGATGATATAAGTACACACAGTGGGCTCTCCAATGGTAGTCATTTTGATAGATATTATAATTATTAAATACATATTATACTTACTAGATGTGACCAATTGAGAGATACGGATTTTATATACATAATCTAATTCTTCCTCTATATAGAAAGTATTGGATATGTTATATGCCAATACATGTAATGTCTCTGCTTCCTTTTCTATATGTACAAATCTAAGCTGTCTACCCAATTCCATCCACTAAGAACAGAGTGGCCATAAACAACTAGGGTGGCCATATTTGTGCTTAAAAGCTGTTATATGCCTCATATTTATCTAAGTTCAATATCTGTATTAAATGGCACTTTCTCCTTGATGTCTTTATTGATACCATCTACTGTTCACAAAAGCCTCTTTCATTGGATTCCCATAGCATATTTTCACATGTCTATTTTATTTTAGACAGTTGAAACCTTTTAATTAGCGTATTTTTCATATTATAATTTCCATGCCCCATCCCCTGAATAGATTTTAATGATTTTTCAGAAAAGGCAGCATGTCACATTTCTTTCATAACTTATAATATCATAGGCAACACCTGCATATTAAAAACACTTCAAAATATTTGTAAATTTTAGGAAATTAGCCTGTTAGGAATGGAGAGTAACACGTTCATTGTTCTCCATCCATTTTTGATCTCTCTTTTCATTCTCAGCTTTGCCAGCTCTGTATCCAGCCAGAGATCCATCACTGCAAATGCATTTTCCTTGATTTGGAGATTGTGCCACTGTGCCAGAATAGAACAAACTCTTTTATTTACACACATTCAGTACAATACCCTCTCCTATTCTGAAATGGAATATGTTTCCAAGTGTGATTGCTTTTGAAGAGCAAAGTTTCTGTTAGAAGAAGCTAGAAAGATTTTTGCTCTCACTCTGACTGCATTTTTTAATCATCACTGTTTGCCCCTCCAGTGTGTCCAGCTCCTTCCAAAGCCAGGCTCATGATTTTGATGGACCATCATGGCTAAATACAGTATATCATTTCAGCAGGCTCTTCACATTGTGTTATTGTTAATGATGCTTTTTATTTACCAGAAGCAAAGGCAATATGATATTACTCTCATTCAGTGAGCTCAGCAGGAGACTTTTAAAAAGTGTAATGCATTTGCTCTAATGTCTCTGATCAGGTGGATCTAGCCTGGAAAAACTCCAAGTTGGATAATTACATTTTTGCTACCTATAATTTCCACCACCCCTTTGAGAGCTCATAGCATTCTTCTCCTTTCACACTCAACGGATATGTGGTGTTTGCTGAACACTATTTTAAAGAGAAAAGAAAACGAGTCAGGCTTAACCTCAGGAGGTAAGGGAAACAACCAAAGAACGAGAGTGGTCAGAATAAGCCCTACAAAAACCACAACGTCACTAAAGTTCGCCTTTATTTTTCTTCATCCCTTCAGGATCTGTGTCCTCTTTGCTCCTTTTTCCTGACTCATCTTTTCTCACTTTCAGATCAATAGTATTCTCACGCTATTCTGATTTTGCCAATGAGAGGAAGCAATCTAACAAAATCGTTCTTACTAAAGCATACACCTTGCATTTGATAACTTGTCCAGAGATACTTAGACTTGAAAAATGATAGCCATTGGAAGAAGCAGGGCAGAACACAAAGGGGCTGATTTTCAAAGGTGGAAGTTTAGAGTCCACGTGCTGTAAGGAAAGAGGTTGTCTCAAGTGGTGAGTAACACGTAACTTGTATCCCCTCTTCTGCCGACACCCCCAAACCACACTGCTTTTATAGGTAAAAAGAAATATTACAGACTACATTGTATCGTCTCTAATAGGTTACATTCACATACAAGGCTCTTTGCACATTAGGTGTGACTGGGTCAAGGAGAATGTTTTTAAGGTTTTAAGTATTTTACTTTTTTTAACATAAAAGTCCCCAGCCCCAGAATCAACCTGTTGTTTTTTTTAGAGCAAAAGCACCTGAAGCCAAGTGATGAAGATGAATGAATAAGTTGAATAATGATATCCTGGCAATCAGGCAATCATCATCATATATATGTATATATATGATGTATATATGTGTGTATATATAATGTACATATGCATATATATGATATTTTATTGTCAGGATATCATCTATACACACATATATATATATATACACACAAACATCATATATATACACATATATACATTATATATAAGATCATACATATATATATACACATGACGTTAGATATTTATGAATCTCAAGGTATTATGTATATCTATACACACACACATACACACACAGGTATATGTGTGTATATGTATATATGTGTATGTGTGTATATATATATATATATATGAGAAACCTTGAAGTCCATAAAATAACAAGACTAATTTTCAATTCTGTCTGGTGAAATCAGAAGGGTCACTACAGACACATATTGATCTTTATATCACAATTATAAAAAGAATGAAAAGAATGACTTTAAAGGGGAAACTCTTCCTTGAGCACTTAATGCCTTCTTTGAATGTTTTACATCATTTTTCAATAGTCACCTGTGATGTATTCTGACCCTTTTCATCTGTCTTCTTTTGGAGCACCTGGGTATTCATAGCATCCTCATAGTATGCATCAGCCCATTCAAAGCTCTACCTCAGAGTGACATGTAGTTTGCTATCTAGACAATTGCTCAATCGACAGAGCTGACATCACTATAATGTAAGATCCTGGCATGTACTTATGGAACTTTAGTTCAGTCTATAATATTATAGTTCAAAGCTGAGTAATATAGGTTATATTACATATATTTATCACTCTCTTTTTCTAATGTACCTTAATTTTGTTGATTCTATGAAAATGTCGGGGGCAATTTGCTTTGTAACTCATTACAACACCTTTCTTTGTTTCTCTGTTATAGGGAGAAGCACTCTGACATGTTACAGACAGGCACATGTCACTTTTGCCTACAAGTTATTTGAGGCAGGGTTGAACAGAATGATGGATTTCTTTGCTGCATTGAACTGAGGCCAGAACCAAGGTGATTCTTATGGGATTTGGCCACACACCAATTAACCAATTCACCTGGTGGGTGGTGGAATCAGTCATCCTCTGATGGTCTAGAAAAGGAGCTAATTTTTTGAGCATTATGATAATTTAAATTTTAGAAATGTTGCATTTTAGACACAGGCAGAACATAAAGTGAAAATATATTCCAAATGGCAGACACAGTTGCATACCATTTAAAAGAAAAATATGGTGTTAGGGTACTCATCCTTTCATTAGAGTCCCTTTTAAATGCAACCAATGCTCCTTGTTTAACTTTTGGGCTTATAATGCAAGTCACCAATATTTTTGCTCATATGATTTGACATCTCTTGCTCGTGAGTTCCTCTGCTTTCTTGTCCCATTTTGGCAGTAAATTTTGCTCAGTTTCTCAGTCTCATGTCTTGAACTTGTAATATAGGCTTAGATTAGTGTGACCTTTGAATATCATCATCCCACAGCTTCTGGTATTTTTCCATTGGTTTCAGTACCACACAGTCCATCAATGACATATCTGAGTTCTTTGTCCTGCAACTTTTTTTCCATGTTCAATGACTTTTTTTGAGTAGAAGAGTCCTTCCATATTTTTTTCTACTGCCTTTTCTAGCTTCAACATTTAATTAAAAGCCAATGTTTTTCAAAGCACAATTCACAAGCCTCTCCAACTTTGACCATTGCTTATCTTTCAGGAATTTTATTCATACTTACAGGGTTAGCTCTACTTATTAGAACAAAGGCTGGCAACTTTTTTGCTATAAAAGGCCATGTAGTAAATATTTTAGGCTTTGCAGGCTTCTTATGGTCTCTTTTGTCAGTCTTGTATGTATTCATTTTTCCTTTTTGTTTGTTTGTTTTTTATAAATCTTTGAAATGTTAAACAAATATTCACTTTTGAATTATATAAAACACTCAACTGATTCCTGTACTGGAGATCAATGAGATAAATAGAATGTATGTGTATTCTGTGAAGGGGTCAAGAAAACTAAAGAGAGATAATAAAATCATTGCTGCTAACAATTAAGGGGATAAAAGTGTTGATCATGGAATTGGTTCTTTTTATTAGAATACTGCTTTTTGAAGAAAATGTGCATCATTGGCTAACTTTTATGTTTTATACTATTTTTTTTACAAGACTTCTATTTTTTATATAAATAGAGTCAATGTATATCATTAGTCTTCTACAAATAATTTCATTAGTCTTTCCAAGTATCTGGTTGTTTTTTTTGTTTGCTTCAAATCAGGTGGAGTGTGTTTATCATTCCTCCTTAGAGAATGTAGAGAATAAGCCCATATTGAGTTGACTAGGAATTGGGCTGAACTTCCAGAATAGGCAGTTTTTCAGTGAGGCTGTGCACCTAACAAGCTGTGGGATCAGATGAAGTTTCAAGGTGCCTTTCATACTCTTGCCTTATCACATTAATATTTTGGATCTTGAGAACTTAGTCTTTTCTTTGCAAATCCTTATTAAAATTAGATACTAGTATCATAACCATGTTGTCTGTCACCTGGATTAGTTATATTGGTAGGTAGATCTTTTAGACAACTCTTTCTGTAGAAGAGACAATCTAATACAATGAAAGGGAAGAGAAAGAATGAAAATACCAGAAGTGATAGTAGAGGAAAAAGTCAACAAAAATATCTTCTTGCCACCATTGGCTTGATTGGACTTACTTAAGTGACCATTCTCTAGTAGTAGGATTATTGCCTATGAAATATCATATGCCTATGAAATATCATAAACCTATACTGATATCCAGAGAAATCAATGCTAGGAGGGGCTGTGATATTCCAAAGAAGTTTCTTACCTTCCTAAGTATTGCAATAAACAGGCCAAAGATAATCTACAGTAAGTCCCCTACCTAGGAAACCTGTTCCATCCTTCATCAAATTTAGAACAAAAAAGACATGGTCTACTAAAATCAATTTTTCTTTTTAGTTTACTGAATAAACAAGACAAAACACACACACACACACACACACACGTGCAGAAGGGCCACTGTCCTTGTCCTGATGAAACTTTTGTAAACAGAAAAACTATGAATGAGTACTACTTAATCTTAAAGGGCATGCTGAAATAATGGGGTTCATTTGCGACCAAGAGGGATTCGGATTCTTGCAATGTGGAGTAGATCGTTTATTTGTGTGAGTTATCTGATACTGCACTTTCAGTGTCTCTTTGAAGACTTTGAGATATTTGTTATCACCTAGAAATTCCACGAGTGCTTCAGGCTGTTTTTCAGTTCTCAGATATTCCTTTGGTGCCTAGCATAGGGCTTGCTCATTTTGGGATTCCATATAAGTATGTTGACCGATTGACTAAATTTTATCCCACAGCTACCCTTGAACCTCATAAATCTCTTCTCTCTCAAATTTGTCACTCTGAAAGGATGAAAGAGGAATGTACAATGTTCCTCTCTGCGTCCTACCTTAGCCACTCATTGTCCTTGCATCAAGTTACAAAGATTTATTTTTTTTAATCAGCCTTGATCAAGCAGTCTCTCCAACCAGTTAACCTTTCGGGTCGTTTATCCCTTGTTTCTGAAAATTTATCTTCAGCTCTCTCCTATGAGGATGTTCAGAAAGAGTCAACGCAATGTAGCGCAGCACTCTGGTAAACAGTCCGAGAAGGTAACAGCTTAATTACTAGAAATAGAAGGAATACTATCTAACCCACTCCTCTTACATTTTACACACACACTGGCATACATTCATGCTCACATAGACAGTCTTCTTCATGGTCCTTGATTATGAAATTTGAAAGAATGGATACATAATTATGCTTTTGAAATGCTCAAATCACAGACAGTCATGACCTAGTACCTGAAAAAGGTAGGAGCTATAGAAAGAGTTAGTAGTGGAATTTTCCACAAGCTAGGGAACAGGACAGGGAGTGATGATTAGGAAATGTAGTAGAGCACATTTTTTGTTTGTTTCTGGTGCTCACTGATTAAATGTATCTTATGATAATATATTTTTTTAAATGTTAAGCAATTTTAATTTTTTTCTGGTATCCATTAGCATGAATGTTGCTAAATTTTACATGTTACATATTCAGAATTTAAAAAAAAAAAAGCAATGTGAGAGCATCAGAAGCAAACTTTCTGATTTCCCAACTATTTTGAAGAAATAATATCCTTTGTTTTTGTTTTCTTGAGACAGGGTCTTGCTCTATAGCCCAAGTTGGAATGCAATGGAGCAGTCTTGCTTCACTGCAACATCTGCCTCTTGGGCTCAAACAATACTTCCACCTCAGCCTCCTAAGTAGCTGGGACTACAGATGTGCACCACTATGCCTGGCTTATTTTTGTATCTTTACTTTTAATTTTAATTTTTTGATAGAGATGGGGTTTTATCATGTTGCCCAAGCTGGTCTCAAACTGCTGGGCTCAAATGATCCTCCCGCCTAGGCCTCCCAAAGTGCTGGGATTACAGTTATAAGCCATGCCACCCAGCCTACAACATGTGTTTTTAAAGCTCCAATGAAATGGTACATCCCTGGGTGTCTATGACATTAGGTCCCTTTGCTTCAATATTTAAGGCCAACTTAATATTCAGTCACAGCTCTAATTTCACCTAACATTCCAAACATCCAAACTCCTATTTTTGCTGTCAATCTAATTTCTCTGAGACATCCCTGCCTAGTTTCTGTTTGTTTTAAGATGATATGTTTTGTTGGGGACTGGAACCCCTTAGGGAATATGAGAGTGACAGGCAAACAGAACCAAGGGAGCTTTCGTTCTTACAAACAGCAAAATTCTAAAAAGAAGCTCATCAAATAATTGTGAGGCTCAAAAACATTCAAAACTCACTGTCTTCGGTGATGTGTAGAATAATTAAATGCAGCATCAGCATGATATCAGTGGTAGATAATTTTCAGTGGTAAATTGCCATTCTCTCCCATTAACTTGAGGATTGTTGGAGGTTTTTGTCTCCATTTCACCAGACAGAGTACAAAACATTGTGACATGCTTAATATTTCTTCCGCCAAGATGTCCACTCCGATTCCTCACCCTTTACAGAGTTGTTGATTTCATCCTACATTTAGCTGCCAAAAAAGCGATTGCGTGTGCAGCACCAGTAACAAAGTGAAAATGAATTATGCATCAGAAGGAACTGCATTTGAGTCAAAAAATTTAGACTTCAGCATCTTCAGATTACAATATGATTTAAGAAAGAATACATTTAAGGAGATAGCAATGGACTGAGGTGAAAGGGTCAGCATTGGCTCAGTTTAATATAATTTAGCTTTCAATTATTTATTTTTTAAAGAGCTACTAAGCACACTGAATCTCTTTAATGGCAATGTCAAAAGTATGGAGACTGGAGAAAAGCCATGAATAATAGTGACAGATTGTTATGCATGGTAATGTTTTAAGGCCTGCTGCAAACCAAAGCGTTCACCAGAGCCGGAAGAGCAAACAAGGAGCAGCCTGCTGGGAAAGTGAGGGACAGGGCTCCCTTCTCTGGGCTGTGATGATGGCTGAGCTCACCTTTCTTTGAGATTTAACTGCTTTTGTCAAAGGCCTTTAAGTCACTACATCTTTGACAATCCCACACTTCTTTTCTGACGCTTAGAATAAATAATTGTTTAAATTGTTTCCCTTTAATTTCACCAACAGCAAAATTAATCCAGTAATATACCCTGACACACTCTTTAAGCAACCATACAGTGACTAGAACTGCAAAAGTACCCTGGAGGACACGAGGCAATAACGTGCTTATCCATCCCAAAATTTATCATTAAATGAATGGACTTGAACGAATTGAGGAACTATGTGATTGAAAATAGATAAAAAGTGTTGAAACATCAAATGAAAATGAAAAGTGTATATTAATACAGGTGAAGGAGTAAAAGGACATGGCAAAGTAGAGGAGCCTTGAATACCATTATGGATACCCAGTTCACTCATCGACTCACCAAGGCAAAGTGAACGAGGAAGTACGCAACTTTTTTTTTTTTTTGCGAAGGAGTTTTGCTCTTGTCACCTAGCATGGAGTGCAGTGGTGTGATTTTGACTTATTCCAATCTCTGCCTCCCAGGTTCAAGTGATTCTCCTGTCTCAGCCTCTCTAGTAGCTAGGATTACAAGCATGTGCCATCACACCCAGCTAATTTTGTATTTTTAGTAGAGATAGGGTTTCACCATGTTGGTCAGGCTGGTCTTGAACTCTTGACCTCAAGTGATCCACCTGCCTCGGCCTCCCAAAGTGCTGGGATTACAGGTGTGAACCACCACACTCAGCTGACTTTTGAGATCAGGTTGAAGTTCAGTTGCATAAAACCTTTAGACTCCAACCCACTCATCCAGAGGACAGCTTTTCTGCCAGTTGGGCAACTCTTAGATAAATAATTATTTCTCCAATCCTTTCCTGATCATGTGCCTCATTTGAGTGCCCATAAAGGCCCCCAGTGACCTAATTGGGAAGTGGTTGAGAGTGTCTCTGGCATGACTCAACCTCCCTTGTGATACTTGCTTCTTCTCTGCCAATGTTTCCTTTCCCAGGTGCTGGAACTTCTTTCTTCCCATTACAGTTTTTCAAGCATGGGCACTGTGGTGGTACAGGGGGTATGATCCAGTGTATTCTATGACATGTGGCATGACTAGAGAGCTAGAAGGAGATGTATTTCATTATCACATTACCCTTGAGTCATAGTTTTTGTCCTACCATGAGAGCAGTTGCTGAGTCTACAGGTATGAATGAAGATATGCAGGACACAAAGGAAATAACATTTCATCTACTGCTTTTTTCTCAAGGCTCTGATAGTTCCTTCTCATTGTGCTTTATCAAGCTTTCCAAAGTATGGCGTTCATTACATCACTCCCCTGTTAAAAATCCACAATAGTTCCTTTTGCCTATGGATCAAAGTCAAAATTCTTTGGCTTGCCTTTTAAGACACCTCATAATAATCAAGGACCTTATTCCTCCTTTCTTATTAACATTTATATTATATTACATTCAAATTTCTTGCTCCAAATGTTTACTTTTCATTTTTATTCCCTCCTAGGTTGTACTTCCCTCAAACTATCCACATTTGTACTCATCCTTTGGGTATCAAACTCACACAAAAAACCACCACTTTCTTTAGAGTAGGTATCAGCAAACTATGGCCCACAGGCTGTATCTGGCCCACTGTATGTTTTTATAAATAAAGCTTTATTGAAACATAGCTATGTGCACTCATTTTTTTGCATTGTCTATTGGTGTTTTTATGCCTTAATGGTAGAATGAGCAGTTTCAACAACAGCTGTATGACCAGCAAAGCCTGATATATTTACTATCTGCCCTTTATTTTTAAAAAAAGTAAATCTATCCTTGTTTTATACTAACAAATGTTGGGTTTTATTCACCACTGAAATTATTTTGTTCAAGAAATATATGAAATAATCTTTTCCATCAACTTTATGTCAGGCTGATTTCTTCTTTACTTATTATTTATTTATTTGAGACAGGGTCTCACTCTCTCACCCAGACTGGAGTGCAGTGGCCTGATCTCGGCTCACCACAACCTCCACCTCCCAGGTTCAAAGGATTCTCTGGCTTCAGCCTCCCAAATAGTTGGGATTACAGGCGCATGCCACTACTGCCTGGCTAATTTTTGTATTTTTTAGTAGAGACAAGGTTTCACCGTGTTGGCCAAGCTGGCCTTTACCCATTCTTCAACACACTCATTTTTAACACGAACGTCTTACTGTAGAATGCTACTTTGTGTTCAACTTTTTCATATGACTATGTCAAAAAGAAGTTACTTTTCATTTACAAAACTTTATTCCATACAGAATCACAGAATGTTCCTTTCTTTCTTGAACTTATCTGAGTTAGCACGTTTCAACATGTGGTGGGTAACACGCATGGAAGCATGGAGGTAAATTTAACTAAGGCGAAATATAGCAGATAGGTGAGGCCTTGATACATCTTGATAAGACAGTGGTGAATTCCCATGAGCACACTGAAAGGATCACAATGGCTAGGCTGCCAAAATCTAAAGTTCAGAGTCACTATTGCTTTGTGTTAGAAAAGTTCTGCTCCTTTATTTCTACTATTCGCTCTTTCAACAAACAACATTGACTGAGAAGAATCCCTCCTCATTCTCAATCCCTTCTCACCTACTGAAGACTAATTCACTATTCTCACGGCCATTTCTCACCTGGATGAAACAAAAATCTGATTCTGTGTATCATGCGGCCATTCTGTCATACGTACACCATCTTTTTGACTCCAGAAGTACTGATATTTTTATTTCATCCCATTATTACATCATTTCACCCACTTTTTTTTTTGAGACAATGTGTTGCTTGCTTTGTCACCCAGGTTAGAGTGCAGTGGTGGAATGTTGGTTCACTGCAGCCTCAACTTTCCCAGGCTCAGATGACCCTGCCACCTTAGCCTCTAAAATAGCTGGGACTACAGGCATGCACCACCACACTTGGCTAATTTTTTGTATTTTTAGTAGGAATAGGGTTTCACCATGTTGCCCATGCTGGTCTTGAATATCTGGGCTTAAGCAATACACCTGACTTGGCCTCCCAAAGTTCTGGGATTATAGGCACAAGCCACTGCACCTGGCACTCCCACTTCTTCAAATTATTTGTCTTTCCAGCTCAGTGTTTTTTAGCTTAGTGACAAGTGACAAAGGCAGTATCATATTGCAAAACAGAAAATAGTATCAGATATAAAACAGGCAGATATCTAGTTTGAGCTCTTATTTATTTAGATAACTTTGGGACTTTTGTTTCTTCAATTTTGAAATGGACGCATTGGTTAAATTATTGGTTTTCAAATATAACAATAGTTTTACATATATAGTTTATCCTTTTAGTAATGGATTTTTCTTTCTGAAACAAAATATTCTATGACAGACTCCCAACTATTAAGCAGACTGAGCAGAACCATGCTGATTGGGGCAAAGTGGCAGAGCTCAAGGTGTACAGCTTCCTTTCCACTTTTAGCTGTGTTCACTGAGAGTTCTGCAGAGTCAAGTTCTAAAATCTACAGGAGAGCACAATCTCCAAAATTCTTTCAAGTTCTACATTTCTTGTTTTTCCTGTCATTTTATGAAACATTTTGTTCTAAACTGTTACTATCTTAAAACTCATTCTACTACCATCTGTACTTTTTTCAACACAACATAAATAGTACTAAAACGAAAGAAATATTTAAGGATACAATTTCTGAGAAAAGGAGGTTAATTGTTCCTAATTGGAAGTGGTTCCAAGTGATTGCCTAAGCTGTTCAGTGCAAGAACAGTTTGAAGCTCTACAGAAACTTCATGCTGAAGAGGAAGAAGAAGAAGTTGGTAAAGACATGCCCATTGACTACTTTGCTAATAGATCAAAGGGGAAAGAATCAGTTTCCTCTGCCAGGAAGAGGTACCAGGTCGCAGATAGTTTTAATTTCATTCTTCACACTTGTGCTTGAGAAAAGGCATGCTTTTATGACTGTGCACTTCTGTTCTTTGGGGGATATTTCAAGGCACATAGTGCTGAGAAATTATTGTTGCTTAATTATGAAAATACTTACATAATAGCAGAATGCTGGCAGAGTGGTATGTTTAAATGAGGGACAGCATTTCTTCAAATCTAAAGTAGCTGCAATTTGGAAAATATATTTTTTAAAAAATGAGCTAAAAAGAAGTAAAATCTTGGTTATAGATAATGCTTGTTTGATACCTACATAAACACAAAATCTTTTTTATTTCTGATTAAATATCCAAGGTGGTTATCTGCCTACATTAGCAGGCCCCAGCCCTCAATTAGCCACATGTAAAGGAGGGCTCTAATTTTCTTCTAAAGAGAAGATAGAATTTTCAAAACATAACTATATTCTATCTATTTGATTTAAAAAAAGTAAACTATGAGATTAAGAGAATTTAGAAAAGAATAATAATTTATTTTAGAAAAATGTGAGAACAAATGAGGCTGAAAGCAAAACTAAGTGCTGTATTTCCAAAAAACACATTATGGGAGACCCTGCTGATTTCAAGCTTTGCAATTTAGATTTCTTCTGAAAGTTGTATAGGGTTTGCCTTTTAATATTTTGTTTTTTTCACCATATATTCTCATCTCTGTAGTTATTAAGAGTTAAACCTTTCAACTCTTTTTTGGGGGGTGATGAAGGGGGGAATAAAGGGAATAGGACTAGAACTATCTTGCCACCAATCAATGTCATCAGTCTGATGTGCTGGAATAATCTACTTTCCTGCAAATCTTAGATCCTGGAAAAGAATAAAAGTTTTATTTTCAGCCAGTCACCAAAAAAATTGGCTAACTGCTTAAGAGTTAGCTAGTTTCTATGTAATGTCTTGCCCCTCCCTCTGCTGAAAGTAAATAAAAAGGAAAGTTTAATTATGACTGAGTAAAAGAAAAACAAATTATTAAGTCAGAGTAAAAAGAGATGTGTGTGTGTGCATATTAGTGGGAATGTGTGTGGAAGAGTGAGAGAACATTTTTTTTGTGAATAAATTAATTCTTAGGAATCAATGTAACCTGTCAAAAGTAGCTTCTGCCACAGTTTTTGGGAGCATTTGGGATCCTCATTAAGTTGATGTGTTTTACGTAATACTTCTTTTTCACGATTATCTTGAATGCTCTACTTCTTTTACCATTACCAAAAGCCACCTATGCCAAATTATTGTGGCAGTCATCTGATTGTGGTTGATATGGGAGAAAGACAGAACTACTCAACTGAAGTGATTATCACATGATACTCTGGTCAGAAAAAGAATGTATGGCAGCATATCACAACACCAATCTGATTTCTCTGGTCTTTCTTAGTAGTGCACTCCTCACTCAGTCTGTCATTTGGGATTCATAATATTGAGGGAACATAGTGTTAAAAAAAAGGATTGAAAGAAAAAGAATCAATTTTATTTTACTTTCTTTCTGCAGGGGAGAAAAACTAATATCTTTCCCTCACTCATCAAAAGGATCATGACTGACATCCCTATATAAAAAAGACAGATTAACAAGAGAAAAGCATAACAAATTTATCAATCAAAGTTTTATGTGACACAGAGCCTTCAGAAATGAAGACCCAAAGACCTATGGCAAATTGCGAATTTTTATGCTTAGGTTTGATTAAAGATGGACCATCATGTAGACATATAATTGGACAAAAAGAGATATGACCTAATTAATGGAGGAACACAGCAAGAGCTGTTCAGATTATTCTTAGCCTCTCTGTGTGGCATTCCTTTCCTCTGAATATAGACCAGGTGTGCTCCAGAATGAGCGTCTCATGACCTACTTTAGGAGAGGTAAGTCAGAGAATTCCTTTATGACCATGCTTCAAGTAGAAAGGTGGGGGAGAGTGAGACTGACCTCACTTTTGCAGTTTTTCTCAATTGTCAAGGTACTGCATTTTGGGATATCATGTTTTGAGACCCAACATTTCATATTTACATAAATTGTTTTCAGAAAGGTTTTGTGGTTTTTTTCTGGACCATGGATAGAGATGCTCCTTTCTCAAGTCCCACTGATATTCAACTTGACAGTTAGAGAGCACTTAATTAATCCCAAGAATGTACTTATTAAAACTTTGCTTATTTAAGTAGATTCTTACTAAAACTTTGTTCCAGAGAGTCACAAGGACAGAAAGACAAGTTTCTTGGTACTGTAACACAATCTTTACATGTAACCACATAACTTATGCAGAGCTGTATCAACCCAATCTAAACAAGCAGCTTATTCTGAAGCATAAATTTGGATTCAAAATTTGGCAGAGCACTACAAAAGTGTAACCAGTGGATGGGGCGCAGGGGCTCAGCTCACTCCCCGTTCCAATGTGTTCTGCCATGTGCCCAGGTCCTTGACCTCTCTTACCCCAGGAATGGGGAAGGGGTCCCGGAGATGCAGTGAGCTTACCATTCTAATAAATACCTTGGACCCAGAGTTTAGCAGAGAGTGATTTATTAGGCAGAGAGAGAAAAAGAGAGAGAGAGAGAGGGAGACAGCTCCGACACCGCACAGGCAAGGGGCAGCAGGTTTTTAACCTTGGAGTTATTCCCGCCCCACTCATGTTCTTGTCTAATGAGAGGAGTTCTTTTAAACCTGCGGGAGTGACTGATCTTCGACTCTGTTGCTGGATTGGCTGCTAGGTCCACAACAGAGGCCCTTCCTCCCACAGCTTTTCACCAGCTTTTTAAACAAAGGAACACACCTGGAATTTTTACTTAGCCCACGGGAGAAAGTCAGAAATTTACGTTCCCGGATGGGGACGTGGATGGAGACATGGCGCTGGGAAGCTCTTGCCTTTGAAACCACGATCCTTGTGGACCAGGAAGAGAGTTTTTTTTTTTTTTCCTTAAGACAGTCCCTTAAAAGGACACACTAGTTTTGGAGATATATCTGTGCTTTTCCTATTGTAATCTTGTATTAGTTTGTTCTCACATTGCTATAAAGATCTATCTGAGACTGGGTAATTTACAAAGAAAGTTTTAACAGGCTTACACTTCCGCAGGCTGTACCAGAAAGCATGGTT
Organism: Cheracebus regulus; assembly: GCA_963574635.1. Classification (NCBI taxonomy): domain Eukaryota; kingdom Metazoa; phylum Chordata; class Mammalia; order Primates; family Pitheciidae; genus Cheracebus; species Cheracebus regulus. The sequence continues at coordinate 68,450 of CAUYQU010022721.1, forward strand.
GGGAAGGCCTCAGGAAAGTTATAATCATGGCAGAAGGCATAGAGGAAAGTGTCTTACATGGCCAGAGCAGGGGGAAAAGAGAGTAACAGGGGAGGTGATACGCACTTTAAAACGAGCAGTTCTTGAGAATACCCACTTCTGTTCGCAAGAACAGCAAGGGGGAAGTCTTCCCCCATGATCAATTATCTCCCACCAAGTCCTTCCTCCAACTTTGGGGATTACAACTACACATGAGATTTTGGCGGGGACACAAATTCAAACCATATCAAATATGTACACATAAATAATTGAAGGACATTAATACCCATCTACTAGAATTCTTTCAATTACAGATTTCAAAACTTTTTCCTAAAAGACTTGTAAAATTTTCTAAATGAAGGCCAATGTCATTTCCTCTGTTTAAGAAAACAAGAGAAGAGAAAATAATGCGATGTAAGAGAAGGAGCCTTTCATAAAGTCATGAGCCCTTACTAAAGCTTGCAGCCCTTCCAAGGTAGACAGTTTTTGCTGTTGCTGTTATTTTCCCCCTTTTTTATAACAATTATTTATTAAGAGATTTATTTACACTGACACAAACTGCCAGATTTGCATCTCTCCTCATTTGCTTAATCTTGCCTCTTCAGATTGGGGGTTAGTTTTTACTCTCCAACAGCTAATTTTCCTTAAACACAAGGATAGGACCTAGCTATCTGCATAAGGCATTTTATATGCAAATCTAGCTAGTCAACAGCAGAGTGGACACTGATTAAATACAGGAGATGATAATCACAATGACTTTTAAAGTTACAGAGGCAGACAATATCCTTGATAGTGTCCTAAGGATTCCAGACATACAGTCAAACTTGCTCTGTAGATAATCTTTTAGTTGGCCATTGTGACTCTATTGATATACTGGTATTGGCCAGAGTGGCTAAAGTCATGGAACTGCTGGACGTGGATTACCATGAGATGACAACGTTGGAAAGTCTTGTTCTTTTTTGGTCCTTGGGAAATTGAGGGGGGCAGAAGGGAGGGGACAATTGTTTCTTTTCTCTTTTGCTTCATCTTTCTAGGGGTTGTTTCATCAGCATATTTTTTTTAAAGTGCCTTGAATGTAGATAGCTCCTTCCTGCTGAGCTAGTCAAAGTGCTTTACATACATTATCTCTCATTTGTCCTCCCCTAATCCTCAGAGTTTGATAGATGTCAAAGGAATGTCCTTTTTTTTTCTTTTTTTAAACTTCTGGGAAAAACCAGAGCCACTAGATTGAAAGTACAGGTGAAGAGTAATTTTCCAAGATGGCATCAAGCTTTACAAAATCCTTATAACTGAGGAAAAAAGAAAAATGTCTTATCTGGTAAGTATTACTACCATTCATCAATAGCCCACTTTCCTTTCCTTCCTGAACCTGAAAAGGCTACACTGCTTATTTTTCTTGCCATGAGGTGAACCATGTAAGTTTTTTGACTTATGAAAAGTGAGCAAAAATAAACTTACTTTCTGACCAAAATAAGCCCATTCTCAATTCCCTATTTTTTTCTTCTCTTGTTTATCAGTGAGTAATATGGAATAGAGCCATCCTAGCCCTGACAAAACACACACACACACACACACACACACACACACACAATATGCATACATGTTATTTATTTGAGGAAGAAATATAAAGTTGAGATTTGGGAGTTACTTGTTTATGAATATAAGCTTTGCTTATTCTCACGGATCCATCTCATTTGCATAATACACATAATAAACAATGATACTCTGCTACTTAAAATATCTTTGGAATCATGAACTGTGTATATAGACAAAAACATATTTCCATCAAGAAAATAAGTTATTTATTATAATGTAGAATTTAACAAATCAATAAACTAAATATGTTACTATAAGTTATTATTCCAAGTACTTTTGTAAATTAAGCATAATACATTGTACTGATTTTTCTTAATGTTAAAAAAAGCATATAAATTGAAAATAATCATGAAACACACACACACACAAAAGCACACACACACACACAAAGAAGAAAACACAAATAATTTGTTCTTCCATATCCAAAGATAACCACTGTCGTTAAACAGCATTGGAGGCATTGTATAATAATTTTTCACAAAATGAACAAAGTTATTTTATTGTTCCACCTTTTTGTTTCCTATAACAAGGAAAAGACACCAAAAGACAAATCTATTCACCTGAACTCTGCATTAGTTTGGATACCAACTAGCTGGGAGAATCTGGCAAATGCTTTAACTGTCTCTGATCTATTTTTTTTTTAATTGGTATTCATATTTCATGACATTTTGTTCTTTTCCATGAGATTTTAATCTCATTAATTTGGTTTGGGTGATTATTATTTTGCTGTGAGTTAATTCACTAGAAACAGCTGAAAGTTGATTCATCAAATGATTAATTTCCCAAATAACTATTTCACCAAACTTAAAAAAATTTAAAAATGATTTTATAAGGATTTTACTAGGAATATTCAACAGTAAATAGTTTATAAAAATATATTTTATCACAGTAACAGAAATGTTGGCATATATTCTTCTGCTTTTTTATTTTACATTTTAAGATTACACTGGTATGTTTCTAATCTTTTATTTCATTTCTTGTTTTGTCAATCTTTTTTTCTTTTTGAGATGGAGTCTCATTCTGTTGCCCAGGCTGGAGTACAGTGGCAGAATCTTGTCTTACTGCAAGCTCCACCTCCAGGGTTGAAACTATTTTCGCGCCTCAGCCTCCCAAGTAGCTAGGAGTATAAGCATGCACTACCATGCCCCACTAATTTTTTTTTTTTCTCTTTCTTTTTTTTAGTAGAGACGAGGTTTCACCATGTTGGTCAGGTTGGTATTGAACTCCTGTCCTCAAGTGATCCGCCTGCTTTGGCAATCTTTATTTTTTAGCCTAAGAATTATTGGCATTTTCAAGCCATTTAATTTTTTAAAATTTTGCATTTATATTTAATACATTTCAAATTTATGATTGCATTCATACATGGGGGATATAATAATTCCTCCTGAGAATATGAACTTTCTTTACTTGGCATTGAGTAAAACTTTTGGTGATGGATATTTGTGCAAACTGCTATCAAGTGGAATTATTCAAACTGACTTTCTTAGCTTCCAAAGGTTAGCAATGTGTAATGTGAGATAATTTTTCAGGTAATTTCCTTCAAGTGCTTCTGAATTTAAAATAATTAATATTTAATTTAATGCAAAAATAATTTTAAATTCAATATGACTAGGGTAATTTTTATATTTATATTTTATATTCATATAATTTAAAGTTTAATTATTCAAATACTTTAAAATTTAAGATTATAAAATTAATTGCATACCAGCATTAATTTTATTCATTTTCAATTAACTATTTAAACATAATTTAATATGTATTTTCATCATTAAAATATAACATTTAAGCTGGTAGACTTTTTGAATAATTTGAGGATAAAATCTAAAAATATTTTACCTTTTAAAAATTTCAAAAGCTATTTAAAACTTCTGAAAACAATAAGTAGATAAGATAAACCAAATGAAATGTCAAAATCTTAAATAAGAAAATATTTAATTTTTTTAGTGTATAATAACATTTTATAATTTTCTATTTTCTGAAGTTTTTTCTTTATTTTTTGTAAATGCTTCAACCTAAACTTAAAATTCAGAAAAAATGGATTCAACCATCATTAATCAAAATCGAAATTCTGATTACTTCTGGAAACAGCAATAAAAATCATTAACACATTGAACATTGGTTTAATGGATTCTTTTCTGATTTACTTCATCAACTTCTTCCCCAGTCCTCAATATCTGTCAAACCAAAATTTACCACCAAGTGACCATCCCTCCAACAAAATGAAAAAGAACAATAGCAATAAGAGTGAGATAGTACCTTGGATTTTTTTAAGTTATTTTCTAATAAAACATAACATTAAATTTCTTTACCATATACCACAAAAATTTTGAATCACTTTGACAATATACTATTTCATTTCACTGACCCTCTTCTCCACCTAAAGTAACTTGCCTCATGTACAAGCTGTGCTTGCCTGGCTAATAAAATTTTATTCAATAAACATTTCCTAAGATCCATCTGTGTCAGGTACTGTTTCTATAGGGGTAAGGAGAGAAAGCTTCCTTTTTCACCACTGAAGGATCACTGAAAATGAACTACAAAAGATGCTTAATAGGAGAAAAAAACATACAAGTTTATTTTAATGTTTATCGGATAGCAGAAGTCATGACCCAGTGAAGCTGATCTTGTTGTCTGGGGTGCGACCTCAAGTTCTTTCTCTCATGGCTGAGGAAATCAAGGATGCGGACACAGCAAGGGTGAGGTTAGGGTAGAAGTTTAATAAGGGAAGGGAGGTCCCCAAAACAGGTTGCTGTTTCACAGCTGAAAGCGGAGGCTTTTACCAGAAACCAATGAAGGCTGGGTGTCTCATTTGCCGCAAGTGAGAATTTCTGGTAGTTCTCTACCCCTTCCTTTTAGTGCACGTGTGAGCCCTTAGATTGCGTTACCCCAATTACTTCGTCCCACTTACTGCGCGTATGTCAGGGGATAAAATTTTCCATCGTGGGCACGTCTGGGCAAGTCTCTTACATAGCCCTTCTTACCTCTGGGGCTGTGAGCATGTCTCAGGCAAGCTGCTCTATGCAAGTTCTCTCAGCTTCCAAGTTCTGTGCCGGCAGGCTGTTCTTTAGTGAGAACTCAACCGAGGACCCACCCTAACCGCCTGCTTGAGTGGTTTCTTCCTCTCCTTTCACCCGTAACCTAGTGGCGTACTGGAGCTTTTATATCCTTTTTTATAGATTGGGATGTAGGAATAAATGATTTCAGGGGAAAATTAATGAACCTAAGAGACAGATATTATCTTGTGAAAGAATCTCTGAAAATTGAATGGGACTGAAGAAAGAAAAATAATGGTTTGGAACAAAGTTCAAAGTTTGTCTAGACTCTACGTGTCGTGTTTAATTTTCAATCTCTTCTTCTGTAATAGGAGTTTTAATATTTTTCTAATGAAATTTCAAGGAAATTATTGCAGGGAATTGTTTTTTTCTTGGAGGGGGTCTGAGTTTTTTTTTTTTTTTTTGAGACAGAGTTTTGCTCTGTTCACCAGGCTGCAGTGCAATGGCAGGATCTCGGCTCACTGCAACTCTGCCTCCTGGGTTCAAGCGATTTCTCCTGCCTCAGCTTTCCAAGAAATTGGGATTACAGGAGCGTGCCACCACGCCTGGCTACTTTTGTATTTTTAGTAGAGACGGGGTTTCCCCATGTTTGTCAGGCTGGTCTTGAACTCCTGACCTCAGGTGATCCACTCACCTCAGCCTCCCAAAGTGCTGGGATCACAGCCTTTCAAAGTGCTGGGTGAGCCACCACGCCCGCTGAGGGTCTGGTTTTCAGGTAGATAAAGGAGCTTCAGAAAACAGCTTCATTCTGTCCTTTGGGAAAGACAATGTATGGTGAGACAGAAGGGAGAAGGTAAAGGTCACAAAGGACATCAGGCTACTTCTTTAGTCCAGCATGTCAAAGCAATATATTTTGGGCTATCAGCTTCTGATCCCCAAACTTTGTCTGTTTAAAAATCCCCAAACTTTCTTTGTTTAAAAAGTCCCTATAAGTGTCACATATTGAAAACTGAGTTGGTGGCTATGGAGCTAAAAACTGAGCTCATAGGTGGGTAGAAGATCCCATTTAACCAGTTTTCCTTTCCTGGAAATAGGACATCTAATTAAACAGTTGTGTTTCATCATATAAGATGGTGTTGCAGATAGGCTGTCAAAGCCAGGCACTTATATATGATGTAGGCAATCAGACTGTTAATAAAAGGGATTTCTATGAAAATGGAAGAAAAACAAAGTTAATAACTGTAGTAGTCTACAGTTTCTTTAGAATTTGGATAGGAGTCATTTGTGATAAGTGGCTATCTCACAGATTTTTCTGGTTTGTAGTTTGTATATACAAAGTGCATCCAAATTTAAGCTGTTGTAATAATTTTTCTTCAAAGCCATCTTGGCTAACTTGCTCCAAAAATTCATTTTTAAAAAAGGACAGTTTTAATTTTTAGTGATTCTAAGCAGAAGGGTGGGAGAAAAAAATAAAAGGAAAATGTTAATTTGAAACATCACAGCCAGCTCTTGGAGTAAATTAAAAATTCAAGATCTAGTCCAGATTGTAGGTAAATAATAAGATCTCAAAATCAAGGGGCAGGGCTAGAATCTAAAACTAAGAGGTGCAATATAGTTTTCTTCTAAAATATAATTTTTCTCTATGACCCCCATTTTTCTCAAAGATAATCACAGTAAGACTAATTTGTTTGCAAAGTAAGTTTAGTCTTTAATCTCACTATTTACATAAGTTTAGCAAGAATCATCATTGACTATATATTTGACTATGACTCTTTATAGCTTTTCTTTACTGAAATTTATTTACAGGAAACTTCAGATTAGACTTTTAAAAAGCCTCCTGAGGCTTAAGAGGCAAGTCAAGGACTTAGGAGCCAAGCCAACCCATCAAACTCGGTCTGAAATATCTGTACAAATTGAGTATATTTCTCTTTTCTTGACGTTTCCAAAAATCTTAAGATTCCTAGGTCTGTCAAAAAGTGACATTCTTTACCTACCACAAGATCATGAAGACTGTAAGAAAACTAGATATACAAAGCACCAGGCAAGTTTTGTTAAAGGGACTTTTTTTTTTCTGCTTCATAAAAAGCAACCGTATTTTCTCAAAGTAGTCTGGTCATATCTGAAAATATGACATTTCAGTCAAAGTCTTTTTAAAATGATCAATATTTACAATTGTGCCCTGATACAAAAAAAAAACATAAAATGACTTTATTTGACCTCATACAAATAACTATATTGCCATAAAATGAGAATATTTACAAATAATTTCTGAATTCAGGAGGAATCAGGTAGACAAAAAGGTAAATGTTTCAGCTTTTCTTACTAAGTATGCTTGACTAAGTTGCTATAAAGCTATAGATAAGTTAAGAAGAAAATGTTTGCTTAACTCTGGAAAACAATATTTTATCAGTAATGTTTCAAATAAAAAAGTCATTAAAATCATTTTAGTCCTTCATCAGTTCAGCCTCATGTAATTATTCTCGTTCTGCCTGAAGTCAGGTAAGCAATTTTATGAGTCCAGTTTTTATTTTTTTATTAGAGTTCTATAATTTGTACTCAGTCAAATGGTATGGTCTCAAAGTTGTCAGAAACCTGACTTTAAGGGTATTTGTTTTAGTCTTTTCCATCAACCTTCTTAAAGAAACAATACTAGGATTTGCAAAGTGCTTTCAGAAAAAAAGAAATCAGAAGAAAGCAATTTATTGTAGAGAGCCTAGTCTTCAAATGGGCACAAAGACACAATTGACAAGGAAATTTTGTCATTTTCAGTCTTCTACAACAATAGAATGTGCTAATCATAATTATGACTGATAACATATACCAATACATATCAGAATTTTAGCAATTGTATAGAATTTTGGAACATATATTGAGGACATGCATACAAATAAAACCTAAAGAAAGTTAAATATTATTTCTTATTTGAAGCTGTTTCCTCTGTAATTTAACAACCAAATTAGTTGATTATTATATCCAGATGTTTAAGAGGTCCTCACGACCATCCCAAACTTATTTGAGGTCAGAAAGACTTAATTTCGATTTTAGGAATTTTTTTCAAAAATTAATCTTTACTTAATCAAAATATGATCATAAGTTATTGTAACATAAAAGTCTTTAATTTAGCCAAGGTGATTATTAAAATATTTCAAAAATCAAGTATCTTCAGTCTTTGATAAAGAAGACACTTAGTTTTTCAAATAGTCAGAAGACCTAATAAAAACAGCAAGGCATACAGAATTTGTTTCTCTTTCTCTTTTCAGTATTTTTCAGTTTATTCACATGGTAAACAAAAAATATTGACTTTTGTCACTATTATAGAAAAAGGTGTTTAAAGGAGAACACCACATCTTAGTTTTGTGTTAGTGTACTTTTGACATTGAGGCTCAATTAAAATAAAAAAGAAACCTTATAATAAACTTATTTAATTTTAGTCTTTTTTATTACACATAAAATTTATTTTAGGAGATTTACCTTTTATAATTTATAATTTTTTATTTGTTCAGTTTTATTTATATCATTTTATTCCTTAATTTATAAACGTTTAAATAATGTCTAGATAAATTATATGTAATGTAAACCCCATTCTTATGTCTTTTTAAAATCTTTTTCACCAAAAATAGATCTTATCCTCTCAGCATATTCTCTTTATTTTTAGTATTTTCAGTTACATATATTAATTAGAATTTTAAATTTTAATAACCCTAATTTACCATGATAAATAGGAAGTAAGCAATTTAAATTTTTATTATATTAGTATTTGTAAAATGAAGTTGTTTTACAGTTTTTAGAAATATAATTTTTTTATAGAACACTTTTATGTGGAACAGAACACTTAATCACATAGCCAAATATTTTATTTTTAAAATAAATTTTGAAATGCAAATAAATTTAGACCTATATTTAGCAATTTATGTTCCAGTATTTTATTTATTTCTCTAATGTCTTATGAAAGACCTAGATATTTTATGATTATCTATTACTTGATTTAGCATTACATGACTTTAAGATTTTAAATGACTGAAAAGATTTTTGAAACTATAACAAGATCATTTGAGAACATTTATCCCATTTATATTCATCTAATTTATTCATTTTTAAAAAATACATTTGAATTGTTTTTGAAAAATAAAGTTACTATGTAAGTTTTTTTTTCTTCTGAAAAAGCAAAACTCGGCTCTTTCTGCCTCATTAACTGTTGTTTTGAGTCTGGATTTACACAATAGGTGTGGAGCCCAGGACTGAGGACAGACTGTGAAGATGACACTTGGATTATCCAGCTCCTCTCAACATGGCCAAGAGGCAGAGCTGGACAATGGCGGATTGGGCCATATAGGATTTGGCTCTATCCTACAGCTGATAGCTCAGATCTGCAGACACACATATATCCTCAGGCCTCACCATGGCTACATATCTGACCATAGAATCAAAAGGCTCAAAACCAAAGACATAAGCTTATACCAAGATTTGCCCAAGGCTATGTGAGACCCCAGCAGGGAGCTCTCATAGCTTTAATTCACAGACCAATCAAGCAAGTATCAAAATATTACAGAAGCAACTATTTTATGACCTTAAAACATCTATCAGAGACAGTATGAATCTGTCTGACCCATAGGCCCAAGCAAAAACATCTACATTAAAATCAGAATTTTTTAAATTGTAAAACTAATTTTATTTACCAAAGATTATTAAAATAATATGAATTTAAAAGACTTTGAGCTAGTTATTTACTTAATTTATGAGTGTTTATGCTAAATCTATTTGTTGCCATTTAGACAATACACAAACATATATATAGATATATACACACATGTATTCAAAAGCTAAAGAGATCGGAACCTCAATATGAAAGACAGCTGGGCTTTAGATCAGAGAGGAACCTGTTTATGATGCTTGGTTTTCTGTGAGAAAGACAAAGGACTCCAAAAGAGGGGGTCAGTGATGTTGTTTTTTGTTGTTGTGCTTTAGATGGTTTTAGGGTCTCTATAAGTCTTTTTTGGATTCCTTCAATTGATATTAAATGTGACAAAAAAAGGAGGGGCTGAAGTAAATGAAAGAACAAATAAGTCTTTTTTTTTTTTTTTTTTTTTTTGGAGACAGAATATTGCTCTGTAGCCCAAGCTGGAGTTCAGAGGCACAATCTCAGCTCTCTGAAACCTCCTCCTTTCAGGTTCAAGTGATTCTCCTGCCTCAGCTTCCTGAGTAGCTGGGATTAGAGGCGTGCACCACCATGCCTGACCAATTTTTTGTATTTTTGGTAGAGACAGGATTTCACCATATTAGCCAGGATGGTCTCCATCTCCTGACCTGGTGATCCGCCTGCCTCAGCCTCCCAATGTGCTGGGATTACAGGCATGAGCCACTGTGCCTGGCCAAGAACAAGTCTTATAGGAGCCAATTTGGGGAGATCATAAGTTTTCAAAAAGGCCAACATAATTCTAATTAACAGAGCTTTGAGGGGGAAAAACGTAGAAGAGGGGTGGATCTAGTCAACTAAAACGTTTCCATGTGAAAAATAGAATTTAAAAGAGAACAAAGAAGTTAAAAATATATGTATATTTTGAAATACTGACTATTAATTGAGCCATAGAGCTTTAAAAACATTTAAATATTTTATTATTAGGATTTTATCTAGGACAAGCAGCAAATGTTTTGCTGTCTGAGCAGCCAGCCTTTTACTTGAGCCAAGGGAATGGAGGTGAAGGGAGCCATAGCAGCTGCTCTGTAGGAGCAGCACCTGCCCCTCGCCACCTGAGAGTGGCCTGCCGGGCTTGTTTGTGGCTTCAGATTCAAGTGGTGGCTAAAGGCATATCTCTTTTGAGTCACATTATTATTTACATTTCTAGGGGACCAGTTTTCTGACCAGGAGTTAAACTCAGGCCACAGCAATAAAATAATGAAATCTTAACTACCAGATCACAGGCTGGAGTGGCACAGTTTTGTAAATCATGCAGAGAATCCAAAGTAGGGAGTTCGAGTGTATAAATGATATTAACTTTGGATCTAGGTCATATTTCTGTTTTTTGTTTTGTTTAATTTTCTCGAAACTATTTCTTAGGTGAGGTATGACATTATTATGTATCATAAAATTTGATCATCCCATAAATACAAATAAGGAAATTCCTTAGGGTGAGATATGTGAAAAAGCTTTTTCAAGTGTATAAATCTTTTTTAATAGGGAAATTCTATTATCTGACCATTCACAATGAGGATTTCTAATTGTGCCCTTATGTCAGTAACTACTCAGTCCAATAAACCTCTTCACAGAAAGACCAAGAATTAATTTACCAGGCTTAGAATCAGTTTTAACCATGTAAGCAAGACATATTTCTGGAGGGGGCATAGAAGAGGCAGCCTCCAACTTCCACCAAAATTTATTTCCAGAGATATGCTAATATAGCAAAAGATCTTTGTTACTATGGGCAGTTAAGAATGATATCTGTGGGAATAATATCTCCAATCTCCTCATGAGCACATGGACCTGTATACATGTTGGGGTGCCTCTAGTCACACACCCCCTAATCTGAGACATTGGGCAGGCATGTCTGGGATTAGACTTTCTCCACACTAAACAAGCAAAAAATTGAGGCAACAAAATTCCCTTATTTATGAGACTCTCAAATAAGATAATCTCCTGTGAGAGCTTGGCATTTTTAGAAAAAAGAGTGTGCTGCTTCATATTTTACATGTGTTGGGGTTCCCATACCTTTTAGTCTGGCCACTGAACATGACCTGAAAATCATGTACCCCTGAATGGTGTAGAACAAGAGAGAGTGCTCTCACTTGGTTATAAGTAAAGCTCTCAAGGACATAAAACAAGACCAGAGGACAACCTTATCTGATTTTTATTTTGAAGATCCAGAACACAAGTCATCTAAATAGAAGCTGGTCTGATGAAAACTATAAATCTTACTACTTTGTGAAAGGCTCAGACAATGGGCTTATAGGCAAGCCCCTTTCTACCCCATGGCACCTCTCTTGATAACAAAATGACACAGGAAGTCAAAGACAAAGGAAAAAAGTCTATTTCCAGGAAGAAAAAAGATCATACCATATGAATATTTATAAAAATCACACACAAGAGTTGTCACACCTAAGATTAGTCATACAAATGCTTTTCTTGCATTAATCTTAAATTTGGAAAGAAAAAAAGAGACAACCAGAATTTTTATTGTCTGCCGGACAAAATTCCACAGACAGAGATCCACTGGAAATCTGATTGGTAAGACCCTTTTGCCAGCTTGTCAGGTCCTAGGTTCCCTTGACTGCAGCTCCCAGAAGAGCAGAGTGGATTTGGTTTACCTTGTTCCCTTTGCCAAGCCTGTAGGGGCCAGGAGGGAAAGATTTTCTCTTCACCTGCTGAAGGTTCACAAAAAATGAATTGACAAAGGGCAGATCAATAGGAAAAAAAAGGCCATACAAATTCATTTTAACATGCATAACACTGGGAAATTGCAGGAGAATGCCCAATAACCCAATGGAGTGTAGATACTTATACACTTTTTTATAGGAGAAGGGGAGATGGAGTATAGAAGGAAATAACTTTGGGGTAAGAAAGAATGGACTCAGGAGGCAGACATTATCTTGTGAATGATTCTCTTTCAAAATTGAATGGGACCAGAGAACAAAATATGGTTTGGGACAAAGTTTGAAATCCTTCTGGACCCTAGGTGTGGTGTTTAATTTTCAATCTCTTTCTCTGTTATATGAATTTTAATCTTCTCTGGTTAATGAAATTTCAGAGAAGAGATTGAAGGCAATTGCATTCCATTTTTGGAGATCTGGTTTCTACATAGATAAGGGAACTTCAGAGAACAGCCTCATTTTGTGCTTTAAGAGAGACAGAGGAGTAACAGAGGTTTGGGGTTGGGACGGGAGTCAAAGAGGCCTCGAGGCTGCTTCTTTAGTCCAGCGTGTCAAAGAACCATATTTTAGGGTATCGTATTTTAAGTCTTAACATTTCCATAGAATGAGAAACGGCATTGTTGCCGCGGGCTTGTGGTCAATTGAGGCAACAACAACAAAATTTGCTATAGAATGTGTCTTCTGCTTGAACTGGCATTGTTTATGAACCACTGCAGTGAAAGAGTCCTTGTCACATGCAAACGTGTTGGACATCTTGCTCCCCTAACCCTCTCTTTTCTTGGTATCTTTTTACTTCTCTTGGCCTTGTTCTTATTCTTCTTTGAATGCCAGAATGTTCTTTCTGGCATTTTTCCAATATGAACTTAAACATCACCACCTTAAACAAAGGTTCTGAAATAGACCTCTCTAAATTAGTCAACATCTCCACTCTAGTTAATCTCTATTATATCACTGTACTTATTCACTTAAAAACAAAGATAGTGCTTATTATTACCTATAAAAAACTTATTTTACTTGTTGGTTTGCCTATTTAACAACTATTATATCCTGCTGGAATATAAACTTCATTAGGACTATGTTTTTCTGTTTTTATCTATTTTATACCAAGCTATTAACCCATAATTGGCACTCAAAGTTTTTTTTTTTTTGATAATTTATCCATATATGTATTCATCTATATATTCATTCATACATCAAATAAACATTTACTTAGCACTGACTATAGGCTAGGCATTTTTTAAGGCATAGGGGATACAGGAAATGAAAAAGACAAAATATCTCCCCTTATGACTATTGCAGTCTAGAGATACAGACAAACAATGAAGCACATGAGAAGTTCATATATGCTATGGAAAAAAATAAAGCACACAAGAGAGAATAGGTGTCATTTGGAAGGGAGGGTTTATGGAACATATGCTAATAAAAGAAGGCCTCAAGGTGAATGTGACATTTGAACAGAACATTGAAAGAAGTGGAATATTTACTGTAATTAAAAAAGGGAATATTTTAAATGGCCTAAAGAGAGGAGTGATCTGGCTCTCATATTAGAAACATCATTTCCGCTTTTGGATTGAGTATGTATTGTGGGGGGCAGGATCTGGTGGAAGTAAGGAGACCATGGTACACGGTATATAATTGTCTAGGTGAGAAGTAGCATCATTTTGGACCAGGATATTAGTAGTAAAGTTCAGAAGACTTGTTTTATATATTTTGACATGATAGAATATGGAATTTGCTAATAAAAAAGATATATAATGTGAAAAAAAGAGAGAAGGTTAAGGACAACTCCTAGATTTTTGGCCTGACTCCTTAGAAGGATGGAATTGCCAGGTACAGAGAAGACCTGTGGGAAGAACAGCTTTGGGGTAAGGAGTATAACTGGGGCATGTTATGATAAAAGGTTAGAGAGACCTTTCTGCTTCTGCAGTTTCCTCAATTTCCTCCAGTTTAAAATACTCAATATGTCAAGGTGCCATATTTTGAGGTAGCATTTCCTGTACCCCACTAGTAGAATAAGGGCCTTTGTGATGCTGCAGAAGGAGGAACTTGTAGAGGTGACAGGAAGGGGACCCCTCTGGTGTTGGGTTAATAAACAGTTCAAAAAGAACTGATACTTAGCTGAAACCTGAATGATGTGTAAGTGTTAGCTAAGTCAATAATAGAATTTAGAGTGCTCATTTGCTTATTCTTGAAATTCTGCTCATGTAAAATGGGGAATTTTATTTACAAAGAAAAGTTTTGTTTACAAAGGAAAGATAAGATGTATTATACATTTCATGGAATAACTTGAATAAATTAATAGAAAGTTATCCTTGGAGTGCATTTTGACCTTGCACGTTTTCTAGATGTACAGTATTATTAGAGTTGTGAACAAATACTGCTGAGTGCCCAGATCCTCCTTCAGGACCACAGCCCTAATTTTCCCAACTCCTTAGAGCATCCTCTCATCTGGAAGTTGCCTTCTGATGAACAAAGTCCATCTTCCAAGGATAGCCTTCCTCCCTAGGGTCAGCACAGATCTAATGACTATTTAATGTCAGGGTATAAGGGATTGTCTTGCACCTTGAGTTAGGACACATCTGAAAAGCCATTTCAGCTCTGTAAATCTCTATGAAGTTGCCTGATCACTCTGTTGAAACTGTATGAGTTCAATATCTTCTTCAATCAGTTCTACTTCCCTCACTTCTTTAAAGATATTATTTTTAAAGATACTACTCAGCAAACCTTCCGTAAGCACATTTCTGCCTCAGAATCTATTTCCTGAGGAACCGTGATGGACAGCATCATTTAAATCATCTGCAGTAGCTGTAGCAAATGCTACATTTGCTGTAGCAAATGGCATTTAGACTCCCCGGTTAGAATTAAGAATGTTCCCTTTGCTAAAAATATTATAATTTTGGATTAAATCAATAAAAATGTTGTGAGTTCTTGTTAACATGGACTGAGTTTGGATTTCGATTTGGTAGCTTGTATCATTAGATGAATGAGTAGATGAATATATAACGCCTGAACAGAGAGAATAACCTAAAGCCTAAGAAGAAAGGCCCTACCAAATGCTCCCACTCTTTTTTGACCTGTTCGTCTGTATTCTCAAATTTTAGAACTTTAATTTGGACATTCTCTTTAAGAAGACCAAGTAGAAAACATCCAAAATAGGACACAGATGACCCAAATTATGGAGGGTCAAGCAGCCAATCTTACACACATGAAGGATTTAATGAAGAAATAGATTTAGCCCTAAGAAGTTGAAGTCACATTGGACATATGAAGATACGATGAATGGAAATTATAAATATGCAGTTGCTGCATATTAACATGATAACTGGTTCACATTTGGAAAACATATCCTGTTAGGTCCTAAATGCACAGAACAAACTGCAATGAAGGTGACCAGGAGCCAGGGATGTTGTGGAAGAGATACAAGGATAATCTTGCTTTGATTTTGCAAAATTGAGATGTGCACCAGGAACGATCTTAGTTTGAACTTCATATCTATACAATGTGGTAATCTACACAAAAATAGAAACACATGCATCAAATACATGCATGTTGAATGAATAAATACATAAATCTGTATACTAGTGTGCATAGTTGTAGATACGGAGACAAATGTTTTAAGATGAGATTGCACTTTAGCTTTGGTTCATTTATTTTCACTGTTTTAGAGCATTCCACTGGATGCATATAGGGCAATGTGTTTATCATCCTTTTTGTGGAAGTACAAATGTGGTAGTTTATTTGCTTTTGTGATTACTGTTAGTACACACAATGCTGCTATGCATATTCTTGTGCATGTTTCCAAGTGTACATGTATAAGAATTTCTCTAGAATACATAACTAATAGAGGCATGACTGATCTCATGGTGTGAGAATCATTTCCTTTAATGGAAAATGTCAAATTATTTGCTAAAGTGATCAATATTCACTTCCACCAGCCTTATGTAAAAATCAATTGCTTCCAGACAGCACCAATAAGACAGTCTGACTTCTATATGTTTTCCAGTGCATTGGGCATGAAATACTCTATTACAGAAACTTTAAATTTCACTGTGTTGATTATTGAGAAATTGAGGGTCTTTTCATATAATTCACATGATATCTTTCTTTACTATTCTATGAAATGCAAGATCATTGCTTATAGTGTTTGTGTCAGGGGGAGGTACACAAGTGTTTAAAAAATCTTTTCTCAGGAGTTCTTTATATATTTTGGATCTAGTCTTCATTAGTTATATATGTATGAAGTATCTTCTTTCAGTTTGTATTGTCCTTTTATTTGCTTAACAACTTTTTGGATTAATGGAAAAGTTAATTTTAATATGTTCACATGTATTTGTCCTTTATGGTTTACATTTATTAAGTCTTACTTAAAAGGTTATTTTCTATGCAAGTGCTTTAGTACATTTTCTGTTGTTGTAACAGAATACCACTGATTGGGTAATTTATAAAGAAAGAAAGTTGATTTAGCTCATGCTTCTGAAACTGGGAAGTCCTAAAGCATGGCACTGGCATCTTGTGAGGGACTTCTTCCTGCATCACAACATGGGAGAGGGCATCGCATGGTCAGCTGGTGAGAATGTGCATGTGTGCCAGTGTAGATCTTGTTTTCTCATCTTATGAAGCCACAAGTCTCATTATGGAGGCTCCTCACCCGTGACCTAATTACCTCCCAAATCTTCCACCGCCAATCAACATGAATTTTGGAATCAAGTCTCCAACACATCAAATTTGAGGGGCACATTCAAGCCATAACAGCAAGATTTTTAAGAGATTCCCCTATTTTTAAAAAAATTTGTATTTATAATTTAGATACTTACACTTAATTTTTTTAACTACCTCAATGATTCCCGTAAATAGTGTGGAGTAAAGATCCAAAATTCATTTTTAAAAATTTTGTAGAAGAGTGATTGCTCTGGAAAAATTTATTGAAAACTTTGTTTTTTCTCTTAGCAGTGTACTTGATCACTATCAGCTTAATTTGGGATGTAGTTCTGATTCTAACTCTGTAGGGTTCCTCATCTATACTGTCTTACTATGATTTTTTTTTCTGGTTACAGTACTGTACCTACACAATAAGTCTTGACATTTGGTAGTGTTTGACCATTTTTAATATCTTAAATGTATTGTTTATTTTTCTACTTTTCTCTTCAATACACATTTTAGCATCAGGTAATAATTTTTTTAAAGCCTGTTGGGATTGTTAATGGAATTATATTGCAACTATAGCTTATTTGGGAGGAAACTGTGTTATTTTCTAATATTTTCTAAAAATTTTCTAATATTTTCTAATGTCTTCCAGTAGGCATCTATAACCTTCTCCATGAAAGGTTTGCAAATTGTACACTTTCAAAAAGATCCATGCTGAATTATGTTCTATTTTAATGATCGTGTGGCATATTCTTTCACTTTTTTGCATTTTTCAATTATATCTATTTTAAATAATACCATTTATTGCATATTAATAACCTTAATATTTTCACAACCAAATGTCCTTAGAATACTAATCTCATCATTTAAAAGGAAAGTTTAAAAACCTATGAAAAATGAAGGCAAGAAGAAAATACCTTGAAGACATGTAAGCATTCCAGCCAACGTTATTCCAGTGATGGAAAAAAATTACAATGATTATGAATGGATTTTTATAAATCCAGTTTTTGTGTTTTTCACTGTGATGTGTTTACTACTAAGAAATTGTGCTCTGACTTGTTCAGATACTGAGTTCTATTCTTGTTGGATTGATCCTTTGGGGTTTATGATAGATAGAAAAGTAAAATCTAACACTATTACCCCCACTTCCATCCTTACATCAAAAGAAACTATTCTGTTACTCTTCCTGAAGTAACTATTGACAGGATATCAATGATTTTATTTGTATACCACTTTTCACAGCATTAAAAGTGTCTCACAAAACTAGTAACACTCAGTTCTCAATATAGACGACAAGTTATTTGTTCAAAAGGCAAGTATATCAAGCCTGCACTACTTACCCTTCTGGGTGCAGAGCTATATTGGCTGAATATGAAATAAGGGTAGAATCTCTGTGGCCATGCCTTAGACAAGCAGAGGTGCTGCGAAACTCTCTGCATCAGCTTCTGGTAATTGCAAGCTGCAAGCTCCTGGCTGTCCGAGGGGCCGTATGTACCCACAAGGTAAAAAGATGTGCCAGATTCTCCAGGAGCCTTCCATATGTAACTGCCATAAGACTCAAATCTCTAGGATAAAAATTATCATGGAGTACAGTTTTAGGGGATACACTCCGTAACCAAGTCTCAATGCATAAGGTAATTTTAACTAAAACTGAATACCAACACCATTTCTTTAGTGGCAAAATGTGGAATCACTTTTTGTTTCAGCCTTTCTTCTACATGAGCCATTCATTCAGGTGGAGTCTACCTTCTCACTTTCTCTGCAGGCACCGCATCTTCTGCCTTGCTCTACCCTGCCCCATGACCTTTCTTCCAGGTTATCATTAGCATACGTCTCTTGTCTTTCCAGTCACCATATTACACTGGCATGATTCATCCTGTCTCTCATCTGAATAATTTACCCTAAATTTACATTCTTCATAAAATTTTTTTCAATAGTATCTTAGGTATAAATTGTATTTGCATATATGTATCTATGCTGTCTGTGACTATCAGTTTGATGCCAGAGTTATGTGATCATGTTAATTTCTCTTTGAGTTCCACAGGCCAGCTGTGTAATTATAATCATGGTGTAATACATATAGCGCATGCGTGCACACACACACACACACACACACACACAGAGCTTGTGTGTATTAATTTTTCATATTATTATTTATAAGTTTCTGTAGAAAATTTCTTTGTTCATATACTTATGTTCTTCCTATTACAGTGATACTGAAAACCTGAAACAGAGGATGTGTATCTTTGTTCCCTTATTTCTTGAAGAAACAAAATAAAAACTTATGCCTGTAAAAGGCTGTATATAACAATTCTTAAGTGACTGGCATAACTAAGAAGTAGGATAATTTTGTTTTATATACTGCTAATAGTAAAAAAGTGTGTGGCCATGGAAAATTTGTATATGTTTTAATACACATAGTTATTTTTAAATGATTACAAATATGAATTAAATGTACAGATAAATTTATACACATAATCTATATAATTACAGTAATTAAGAAATTAGGTACTTATACTATAAAACATTATAAATAAGTATGTCTATGTTAAAGAGAGGTTATTGTCCTTTATAATAATATAAAGCTAATTATAATATTAATTTATTTCAATAGTTATTGAAATATATAATTTATCATTGATATCAGTGGGTTGATTCTTTAGAAAAAACAAAATTTTATGGTTTTTACTAAAGAAACATTGTTATGACCTGAAAAAAAAATTTATGGTATCTAACTTGTGCAAAGGTTTTCTTCTCAACAAATTCTTCTATTAACACATACATTTACAGTCATAAAACAACCTTTAAGCCACATTTTACTAAGCCCTAAAGCAGATGAAAATCAAATGCAGATGTGGAATGGGAGCCAAACAGATGCTGAAAAACTCTGTCAATATCCTAAAGGAATCCATTCCCTATCAGAAAGAAACTTAATTTCTACTATAAAGAATTTGATTATGTATTGTTATACAAAATGTGATTAATGTTTTGTGGTGATTAATCAACTGCAAAATATATAATTACGCCATCTGTATTTTTCCAGCTTCTTGTCACTTACAAATTCTGCAGGAGAGTTGGGAGGTGGGCTGTTGAGAACTTGTGGCATTTGGAGCGCTTTAAAGCCACAGGAGACTAGTCTGGGGGAACGGAGCAACTTAAAGACCTGGTGCTTATTCTAATGGAAAAATACTAAAGAACATAAACAAAGAGACCCCCAAAGCCCACTGGCTCCCTGCAGAATGAAACACTGATAAGAGGCCCATAACCTCCCAGACACAGCAAGAATTAGCGCTTCTAGATAAATTGACATTTGCTTTTCACTCCACAAACAGGTTACAAACTTCATCTTGGCTCGTGGAAACAGCTACAGTGCCAAGCAAGGTTTATCATTTATTTCAAAACAAATAAAGTGAATACTTTTGCATTTTCATTCCACTATAATTCAAGATGTAATACATTTACATTTCAATGTAAATGAAAATTGTTAACAGTTGTATTTACATGAGTGTCCCAGTTGGACATAGTTTCAATATAGTTGAGAGTTGCTTATTAAGCTCAGTTCTGCAGCACATCTAGGGTTTTAATATATGATTTTGACCTAGATAATGCTAGATAATATGTTTCATTGATTTTTTTTTTCATTTTACTATTGCTTTGTGGGGAGCATTTTATGGAAACAACTTAAAATGAGTTTTGTTTCAAATTCTTGATGGTTTTTCATGAGAATAGCATTTTACCTGTGTGCTATATGGTAGCATTAAGAGTTGTTGTAGTTGATTTTCTCTTAGCATGCTACCTTGACTGTGGGTATACATCAGAATCAAATGGAATCCACTTTTAAACATAACTTCTGGACCATACCTGCAGATAATGCTTGAGTTGTTTAGGGGTGGGGTCCAAACATTGGTTATTTTAGAATTTCCAATATAATTTTCATGTAATGTTTATCCAAAATGAATATGCAATAGGCCAATGGTTCTTTAAGTGTGGTCTCCAGAATGCCAGCATGAGCAATGGCTGGAATCTTTTTTTAACATGCAAATTATCAGACTCCACGTCAGACCTACTGAATCCAAACCTCTGGGAATGGGGTCCAGTGATTTGTGATGGAGTAAGCCCTACAGATAACTTTGGGGTATATGAATTGTTCTTCAAACTCCAGCTGGCATCAGAATCAGAATGTCTGTTATTGTAGGGTTGGGGTGTGCCTCAGTAATTTGAATTTCTAACTACCTTCTATGTAGTACCGATGTTGCTTGTTCAGGAACTATACTTTGGTCATTACTAGGCTAAAGTGTTGCAGAAATATAAACTGAAAATAACAAGACAATGTGTTTAGAGGTGTTTTAATCTGTTAAGTAGTACAGTTTTAGATCTAAAAATTATTCTTTTTTAAAATTTATTTTGGGAGACAGGTTCTCTCTCTCTCTATCGCTCAGGGTGAGGTCATAGTAACCTTAAACTACTAGTCTCAAGTAAGCCTCCCACCTCAGTCTCTCAAGTAGCTAGGTTACAGGTGCTTTCTATGGTGCTCAGCTAATTATTTATTTTTATTTTCTAGAGACAGCGTCTTGCTATGTTGACTAAACTGGTTTCAAACTACTAGCCTCAAGGAATCCTCTCACCTCAGTCTTCCAAAGTAGTGGAATCACAGGCTGCACCCAACCTAGAATTACTCTCCTTTAAAAGATAGTCTTTGTAAAAATTTTAGTTTTAAATCACACCAAGTGATACTCAACAGTTTCTGTCCCGCTTTTACAACAAAAGCTATTTGTGGGCAGGAGCTCCTGTCTTGTTCATTACTGACAGCACAATTTAGCTCTCAATAAACATTTGTAGAATGAAGGAGTAATGAAAGCCTTTGTTTATTTTGCTTTATACTGGCTTATAAACAACATAAATTTATTTATCACTGTTCTAGAGATTGGAAATCCCAAGATCAAGGTACTGTCACATTCAGTGTCTGATGAGGGCTCAGTTCTTGGTTCATAGATAGCCACGATTTTGCTGTGGCCTCAAATAGTAGAAGGAGAAAGAGAACTCTCTGGGGCCTCTTTTTTTTTTTTCTTTCTTTTTTTTTTTAGAGAGAAAAGGAGAAAGAAAAAAAGAAACAGCAAAAGAAAGAAAAAAAAAGAATGAAAGAGAGAAAGAAAGAGGACGAGAAAGAGGGAGAGAGAATGGGATTCTTGTTTTATTGCCCAGGCTAGAATGCAGTCTAAAAATGGGTATTAAAAACCTCTTTTA